>JADLZL010000141.1:0-127689 GCA_015844335.1 Chrysopogon serrulatus | reverse complement strand
ACCTGTTCCACGCCACCTAAGATGAGCATCCTGGGCAACAAAAAAATGTTTTGCACACTTGTGGTGCGCCACCCGAAAGTGCATCGAATGTGCGGCAAAGTTACACGACTCCAATCGGTGGTAATCGACCACGCACTTGTTCCACTTCACCTAACATGCGTGTCCGGTGCAACAAAAATTTTTTTCGCACACTGCAGTGCGCTTCTGAAAAACCGCATCGAACGTGCGGCGAGATTACCACCGACTCCAATCGTGGTAATGACCACGCTCTTGTTCTACGTCACCTAACACGAGCATCCGGTGCAACAAAATTTTTTTTACACACTTCCGGTGCGCTTCCCGAAAGCCGCATCGAACGCGGCGACGAGATTTCCACGGACTCCAACCATGGTAACAACCATGCACTTGTTCCACGTCACCTAAGATGAGCATCCGGTGCAACAAAATTTTTGCACACTTCTGGTGCGCTTCCCGATAGCCGTGCATCGAATGTACGACGAGATTACCACTGACTCAATCGTGGTAACGACCACGCACTTGTTCCACTTCACCTAACATGAGTATCCGGTGCAACAAAATTTTTTGCACACTTATGGCGCACTTCCGAAAGCCGTGCATCGGACGTGTTACGAGATTACCACTGACTCCAATCGTGGTAATGACCATGCACTTGTTCCACGTCACCTAACATGAGCATCCGGGTGCAACAAAATTGTTTTACACACTTTTATGTGCGCTTCCCCGAAAAGTCGCATCATCGAACGTGCGACGAGATTACCACCGACTCCAATCATGGTAATGACCACGCACTTGTTCCACGTCACCTAAAATGAGCATCCGGTGCAACAAAAATTTTTGCACACTTCTAGTGCGCTTCCCGATAGCCGTGCATCGAACGTGCGGCGAGATTACCACTGACTCCAATCGTGGTAACGACCACGCACTTGTTCCACGTCACCTAACATGAGCATCCGGTGCAGCAAAAATTTTTTTGCACACTTCTGGTGCGCTTCCCGAAAGCCGTGCATCGAACGTGCGACAAGATTACCACTAACTCCAATCGTGGTAATGACCATGCACTTGTTCCACGTTACATAACATGAGCATCCGGTGCAACAAAAATTTATTGCACACTTCTGGTGCGCTTCCTGAAAGCCGTGCATCGAACGTGCGACGAGATTACCACTAACTCCAATCGTGGTAATGACCATGCACCTGTTCCACGTCACCTAAGATGAGCATCCGGTGCAACAAAAATGTTTTGCACACTTCTGGTGCGCTTCCTGAAAGCCGTGCATCGAACGTGCGACGAGATTACCACTGACTCCAATCATGGTAACGACCACGCACTTGTTCCACGTCACCTAAGATGAGCATCCGGTGCAACAAAAAAATTTTTCACACATCTGGTGCGCTTCCGATAGCCGTGCATCGAACGTGCGATGAGATTACCACTGACTCCAATCGTGGTAACGACCAAGCACTTGTTCCACTCCACCGAACATGAGTATCTGGTGTGAAACAAAATTTTTTTGCACACTTATGGTGCACTTCCCGAAAGCCGCATCGAACGTGCGACGAGATCACCACCGACTCCAATCGTGGTAATGACCATGCACTTGTTCCACGTCACCTAACACGAGCATCCGGTGCAACAAAATTTTTTTGCACACTTCTGGTGCGCTTCCCGAAAGCCGTGCATCGAACGTGCGACGAGATTACCACTAACTCCAATCGTGGTAATGACCATGCACCTGTTCCACGTCACCTAAGATGAGCATCCGGTGCAACAAAAATGTTTTGCACACTTGTGGTGCGCTTCCCGAAAGCCGTGCATCGAATGTGCGACGAGATTACCAGCGACTCAATCGTGGTAACGACCACGCACTTGTTCCACTTCACCTAACATGAGTATCCGGTGCAACAAAATTTTTTCGCACACTTCGGTGCGCTTCCCGAAAACCGCATCGAACGTGCGACGAGATTACCACCGACTCCAATCGTGGTAATGACCACGCTCTTGTTCTACGTCACCTAACACGAGCATCCGGTGCAACAAAATTTTTTACACACTTCGGTGCGCTTCCCGCCGTGCATCGAGCGTGCGACGAGATTTCCACGGACTCCAACCATGGTAACAACCATGCACTTGTTCCACGTCACCTAAGATGAGCATCCGGTGCAACAAAAATTTTTTGCACACTTCTGGTGCGCTTCCCGATAGCCGCATCGAATGTGCGACGAGATTACCACCGACTCCAATCGTGGTAACGACCACGCACTTGTTCCACTTCACCTAACATGAGTATCCGGTGCAACAAAATTTTTTGCACACTTATGGCGCACTTCCCGAAAAGCCGTGCATCGGACGTGTTACGAGATTACCACCGACTCCAATCGTGGTAATGACCATGCACTTGTTCCACGTCACCTAACATGAGCATCCGGTGCAACAAAATTGTTTTACACACTTTTGGTGCGCTTCCCGAAAGTGCATCGAACGTGCGGCGAGATTACCACTGACTCCAATCATGGTAATGACCACGCACTTGTTCCACGTCACCTAAAATGAGCATCCGGTGCAACAAAAAAATTTTTGCACACTTCTAGTGCGCTTCCCGATAGCCGCATCGAACGTGCGGCGAGATTACCATCGACTCCAATCGTGGTAACGACCACGCACTTGTTCCACGTCACCTAACATGAGCATCCGGTGCAGCAAAAATTTTTGCACACTTCGTGCGCTTCCCGAAAGCCGTGCATCGAACGTGCGACAAGATTACCACTAACTCCAATCGTGGTAATGACCATGCACTTGTTCCACGTTACCTAACATGAGCATCCGGTGCAACAAAAATTTATTGCACACTTCTGGTGCGCTTCCCGAAAGCCGTGCATCGAACGTGCGACGAGATTACCACTAACTCCAATCGTGGTAATGACCATGCACCTGTTCCACGTCACCTAAGATGAGCATCCGGTGCAACAAAAATGTTTTGCACACTTCTGGTGCGCTTCCTGAAAGCCGTGCATCGAACGTGCGACGAGATTACCACCGACTCCAATCGTGGGAACGACCACGCACTTGTTCCACGTCACCTAACATGGGCATCCGGTGCAACAAAATTTTTTTGAACACTTCTGGTGCGCTTCCCGAAAGCCGTGCATCGAACGTGCGACGAGATTACCACCGACTCAATCGCGGTAATGACCACGCCCTTGTTCCACGTCACCTAACATGAGCATCCGGTGCAACAAAAATTTTTATACACTTCGGTGCGCTTCCCGAAATCCGTGCATCGAACGTGCGACGAGATTACCACCGACTCCAATCATGGTAACGACCACGCACTTGTTCCACGTCACCTAAGATGAGCATCCGGTGCAACAAAAATTTTTTGCACACATCCGGTGCGCTTCCCGATAGTGCATCGAACGTGCGATGAGATTACCACTGACTCCAATCGTGGTAACGACCAAGCACTTGTTCCACTCCACCTAACATGAGTATCCGGTGTGAAACAAAATTTTTTTGCACACTTATGGTGCACTTCCCGAAAGCCGTGCATCGAACGTGCGACGAGATTACCACTGACTCCAATCGTGGTAATGACCATGCACTTGTTCCACGTCACCTAACATGAGCATCCGGTGCAACAAAATTTTTTTTGCACACTTCTGGTGCGCTTCCCGAAAGCCGTGCATCGAACGTGCGACGAGATTACCACTAACTCCAATCGTGGTAATGACCATGCACCTGTTGCACGTCACCTAAGATGAGCATCCGGTGCAACAAAAATGTTTTGCACACTTGTGGTGCGCTTCCCGAAGGCCGTGCATCGAATGTGCGACGAGATTACCACTCGACTCCAATCGTGGTAACGACCACGCACTTGTTCCACTTCACCTAACATGAGTATCCGGTGCAACAAAATTTTTTTCACACTTCCGGTGCGCTTCCTGAAAACCATGCATCGAACGTGCGACGAGATTACCACCGACTCCAATCGTGGTAATGACCACGCTCTTGTTCTACGTCACCTAACACGAGCATCCGGTGCAACAAAATTTTTTGCACACTTCCGGTGCGCTTCCCGAAAGCCGTGCATCGAACGTGCGACGAGATTTCCACGGACTCCAACCATGGTAACAACCATGCACTTGTTCCACGTCACCTAAGATGAGCATCCGGTGCAACAAAAATTTTTGCACACTTTCTGTGCGCTTCCCGATAGCCGTGCATCGAATGTGCGACGAGATTACCACTGACTCCAATCGTGGTAACGACCACGCACTTGTTCCACTTCACCTAACATGAGTATCCGGTGCAACAAAAAAAATTTTTTGCACACTTATGGCGCACTTCCCGAAAGCCGTGCATCGGACGTGTTACGAGATTACCACTGACTCCAATCGTGGTAATGACCATGCACTTGTTCCACGTCACCTAACATGAGCATCCTGTGCAACAAAATTGTTTTACACACTTTTGGTGCGCTTCCCCGAAAAGCCGCATCTAACGTGCGACGAGATTACCACTGACTCCAATCATGGTAATGACCACGCACTTGTTCCACGTCACCTAACATGGGCATCCGGTGCAACAAAATTTTTTTGAACACTTCTGGTGCGCTTCCCGAAAGCCGTGCATCGAACGTGCGACGAGATTACCACCGACTCCAATCGCGGGTAATGACCACGCCCCTTGTTCCACGTCACCTAACATGAGCATCCGGTGCAACAAAATTTTTATACACACTTCGGGTGCGCTTCCCGAAATCCGTGCATCGAACGTGCGACGAGATTACCACTAACTCCAATCATGGTAACGACCACGCACTTGTTCCACGTCACCTAAGATGAGCATCCGGTGCAACAAAAATTTTTTGCACACATCCGGTGCGCTTCCCGATAGCCGTGCATCGAACGTGCGATGAGATTACCACTAACTCCAATCGTGGTAACGACCAAGCACTTGTTCCACTCCACCTAACATGAGTATCCGGTGTGAAACAAAATTTTTTGCACACTTATGGTGCACTTCCCGAAAAGCCGCATCGAACGTGCGACGAGATCACCACTTACTCCAATCGTGGTAATGACGATGCACTTGTTCCACGTCACCTAACACGAGCATCCGGTGCAACAAAATTTTTTGCACACTTCTGGCGCGCTTCCCGAAAGCCGCATCGAACGTGCGACGAGATTACCACTAACTCCAATCGTGGTAATGACCATGCACCTGTTCCACGTCACCTAAGATCAGCATCCGGTGCAACAAAAATGTTTTGCACACTTGTGGTGCGCTTCCCGAAAGCCGTGCATCGAATGTGCGACGAGATTACCATCGACTCCAATCGTGGTAATGACCACGCACTTGTTCCACTTCACCTAACATGCGTATCCGGTGCAACAAAATTTTTTCGCACACTTCTGGTGCGCTTCCTGAAAACCGTGCATCGAACGTGCGACGAGATTACTACCGACTCCAATCGTGGTAATGACCACGCTCTTGTTCTACGTCACCTAACACGAGCATCCGGTGCAACAAAATTTTTTTACACACTTCCGGTGCGCTTCCCGAAAGCCGTGCATCGAACGTGCGACGAGATTTCCACGGACTCCAACCATGGTAACAACCATGCACTTGTTCCACGTCACCTAAGATGAGCATCCGTGCAACAAAAAATTTTTGCACACTTCTGTGCGCTTCCCGATAGCCGTGCATCGAATGTGCGACGAGATTACCATCGACTCCAATCGTGGTAACGACCACGCACTTGTTCCACTTCACCTAACATGAGTATCCGGTGCAACAAAATTTTTTTTGCACACTTATGGCGCACTTCCCCCGAAAGCCGTGCATCGACGCGTGTTACGAGATTACCACTGACTCCAATCGTGGTAATGACCATGCACTTGTTCCACGTCAACTAACATGAGCATCCGGTGCAACAAAATTGTTTTACACACTTTTGGTGCGCCTCCCGAAAGCCGTGCATCGAACGTGCGACGAGATTACCACTGACTCCAATCATGGTAATGACCACGCACTTGTTCCACGTCACCTAAAATGAGCATCCGGTGCAACAAAAATTTTTGCACACTTCTAGTGCGCTTCCCGATAGCCGTGCATCGAACGTGCGGCGAGATTACCACTGACTCCAATCGTGGTAACGACCACGCACTTGTTCCACGTCACCTAACATGAGCATCCGGTGCAACAAAAATTTTTTGCACACTTCTGGTGCGCTTCCCGAAAGCCGTGCATCGAACGTGCGACAAGATTACCACTAACTCCAATCGTGGTAATGACCATGCACTTGTTCCACGTTACCTAACATGAGCATCCGGTGCAACAAAAAATTATTGCACACTTCTGGTGCGCTTCCTGAAAGCCGTGCATCGAACGTGCGACGAGATTACCACTAACTCCAATCGTGGTAATGACCATGCACCTGTTCCACGTCACCTAAGATGAGCATCCGGTGCAACAAAAATATTTTGCACACTTCGGTGTGCGCTTCCCGAAAGCCGTGCATCGAACGTGCGGCAGATTACCACCGACTCAATCGTGGGAACGACCACGCACTTGTTCCACGTCACCTAACATGGGCATCCGGTGCAACAAAATTTTTTTGAACACTTCTGGTGCGCTTCCCGAAAGCCGTGCATCGAACGTGCGACGAGATTACCACCGACTCCAATCGCGGTAATGACCACGCCCTTGTTCCACGTCACCTAACATGAGCATCCGGTGCAACAAAATTTTTATACACACTTCTGGTGCGCTTCCCGAAATCCGTGCATCGAACGTGCGACGAGATTACCACTGACTCCAATCATGGTAACGACCACGCACTTGTTCCACGTCACCTAAGATGAGCATCCGGTGCAACAAAAATTTTTGCACACATCTGGTGCGCTTCCCGATAGCCGTGCATCGAACGTGCGATGAGATTACCACTGACTCCAATCGTGGTAACGACCAAGCACTTGTTCCACTCCACCGAACATGAGTATCCGGTGTGAAACAAAATTTTTTTGCACACTTATGGTGCACTTCCCGAAAGCCGTGCATCGAACGTGCGACGAGATCACCACTTACTCCAATCGTGGTAATGACCATGCACTTGTTCCACGTCACCTAACACGAGCATCCGGTGCAACAAAATTTTTTTGCACACTTCTGGCGCGCTTCCCGAAAGCCGTGCATCGAACGTGCGACGAGATTACCACTAACTCCAATCGTGGTAATGACCATGCACCTGTTCCACGTCACCTAAGATCAGCATCCGGTGCAACAAAAATGTTTTGCACACTTGTGGTGCGCTTCCTGAAAGCCGTGCATCGAATGTGCGACGAGATTACCACTGACTCCAATCGTGGTAACGACCACGCACTTGTTCCACTTCACCTAACATGCGTATCCGGTGCAACAAAATTTTTTCGCACACTTCTGGTGCGCTTCCTGAAAACCGTGCATCGAACGTGCGACGAGATGACAACCAACTCAATCGTGGTAATGACCACGCTCTTGTTCTACGTCACCTAACACGAGCATCCGGTGCAACAAAATTTTTTTACACACTTCCGGTGCGCTTCCCGAAAGCCGTGCATCGAACGTGCGACGAGATTTCCACGGACTCCAACCATGGTAACAACCATGCACTTGTTCCACGTCACCTAAGATGAGCATCCGGTGCAACAAAAATTTTTGCACACTTCTGGTGCGCTTCCCGATAGCCGTGCATCGAATGTGCGACGAGATTACCACTGACTCCAATCGTGGTAACGACCACGCACTTGTTCCACTTCACCTAACATGAGCATCCGGTGCAACAAAATTTTTTGCACACTTATGGCGCACTTCCCGAAAGCCGCATCGACGTGTTACGAGATTACCACCGACTCCAATCGTGGTAATGACCATGCACTTGTTCCACGTCAACTAACATGAGCATCCGGTGCAACAAAATTGTTTTACACACTTTTGGTGCGCCTCCCCGAAAAGCCGTGCATCGAACGTGCGACGAGATTACCACCGACTCCAATCATGGTAATGACCACGCACTTGTTCCACGTCACCTAAAATGAGCATCCGGTGCAACAAAAATTTTTGCACACTTCTAGTGCGCTTCCCGATAGCCGTGCATCGAATGTGCGGCGAGATTACCACTGACTCCAATCGTGGTAACGACCACGCACTTGTTCCACGTCACCTAACATGAGCATCCGGTGCAACAAAAATTTTTTTGCACACTTCTGGTGCGCTTCCCAAAAGCCGTGCATCGAACGTGCGACAAGATTACCACTAACTCCAATCGTGGTAATGACCATGCACTTGTTCCACGTTACCTAACATGAGCATCCGGTGCAACAAAAATTTATTGCACACTTCTGGTGCGCTTCCTGAAAGCCGTGCATCGAACGTGCGACGAGATTACCACTAACTCCAATCGTGGTAATGACCATGCACCTGTTCCACGTCACCTAAGATGAGCATCCGGTGCAACAAAAATATTTTGCACACTTCTGGTGCGCTTCCTGAAAGCCGTGCATCGAACGTGCGACGAGATTACCACCGACTCCAATCGTGGGAACGACCACGCACTTGTTCCACGTCACCTAACATGGGCATCCGGTGCAACAAAATTTTTTTGAACACTTCTGGTGCGCTTCCCGAAAGCCGTGCATCGAACGTGCGACGAGATTACCACCGACTCCAATCGCGGTAATGACCACGCCCTTGTTCCACGTCACCTAACATGAGCATCCGGTGCAACAAAATTTTTATACACACTTCTGGTGCGCTTCCCGAAATCCGTGCATCGAACGTGCGATGAGATTACCACTGAATCCAATCATGGTAACGACCACGCACTTGTTCCACGTCACCTAAGATGAGCATCCGGTGCAACAAAAATTTTTGCACACATCTGGTGCGCTTCCCGATTGTCGTGCATCGAACGTGCGACGAGATTACCACTGACTCCAATCGTGGTAACGACCAAGCACTTGTTCCACTTCACCGAACATGAGTATCCGGTGAAACAAAAATTTTTTGCACACTTACGGTGCACTTCCCGAAAGCCGTGCATCGAACGTGCGACGAGATCACCACTGACTCCAATCGTGGTAATGACCATGCACTTGTTCCACGTCACCTAACACGAGCATCCGGTGCAACAAAATTTTTTTGCACACTTTCTGTGCGCTTCCCGAAAGCCGCATCGAACGTGCGACGAGATTACCACTAACTCCAATCGTGGTAATGACCATGCACCTGTTCCACGTCACCTAAGATGAGCATCCGGTGCAACAAAAATGTTTTGCACACTTCGGTGCGCTTCCCGAAAGCCGTGCATCGAACGTGCGACGAGATTACCACCGACTCCAATCGTGGGAACGACCACGCACTTGTTCCACGTCACCTAACATGGGCATCCGGTGCAACAAAATTTTTTTGAACACTTCGGTGCCCTTCCCGAAAAGCCGTGCATCGAACGTGCGACGAGATTACCACCGACTCCAATCGCGGTAATGACCACGCCCTTGTTCCACGTCACCTAACATGAGCATCCGGTGCAACAAAATTTTTATACACACTTCTGGTGCGCTTCCCGAAATCCGTGCATCGAACGTGCGACGAGATTACCACTGACTCCAATCATGGTAACGACCACGCACTTGTTCCACGTCACCTAACATGAGCATCCGGTGCAACAAAATTTTTTTGCACACTTCTGGTGCGCTTCCGATAGCCGTGCATCGAACGTGCGATGAGATTACCACTGACTCCAATCGTGGTAACGACCAAGCACTTGTTCCACTCCACCGAACATGAGTATCCGGTGTGAAACAAAATTTTTTTGCACACTTATGGTGCACTTCCCGAAAGCCGTGCATCGAACGTGCGACGAGATCACCACTGACTCCAATCGTGGTAATGACCATGCACTTGTTCCACGTCACCTAACACGAGCATCCGGTGCTACAAAATTTTTTTGCACACTTCTGGTGCGCTTCCCGAAAGCCGTGCATCGAACGTGCGACGAAATTACCACTAACTCCAATCGTGGTAATGACCATGCACCTGTTCCACGTCACCTAAGATGAGCATCCGGTGCAACAAAAATGTTTTGCACACTTGTGGTGCGCTTCCTGAAGGCCGTGCATCGAATGTGCGACGAGATTACCACTGACTCCAATCGTGGTAACGACCACGCACTTGTTCCACTTCACCTAACATGAGTATCCGGTGCAACAAAATTTTTTCGCACACTTCTGGTGCGCTTCCTGAAAACCGTGCATCGAACGTGCGACGAGATTACCACCGACTCCAATCGTGGTAATGACCACGCTCTTGTTCTACGTCACCTAACACGAGCATCCGGTGCAACAAAATTTTTTACACACTTCCTAAGGTGCGCTTCCCGAAAGCCGTGCATCGAACGTGCGACGAGATTTCCACGGACTCCAACCATGGTAACAACCATGCACTTGTTCCACGTCACCTAAGATGAGCATCCGGTGCAACAAAAATTTTTGCACACTTCTGGTGCGCTTCCCGATAGCCGTGCATCGAATGTGCGACGAGATTACCACTGACTCCAATCGTGGTAACGACCACGCACTTGTTCCACTTCACCTAACATGAGTATCCGGTGCAACAAAATTTTTTTGCACACTTATGGCGCACTTCCCGAAAGCCGTGCATCGGACGTGTTACGAGATTACCACTGACTCCAATCGTGGTAATGACCATGCACTTGTTCCACGTCACCTAACATGAGCATCCGGTGCAACAAAATTGTTTTACACACTTTTGGTGCGCTTCCCGAAAGCCATGCATCGAACGTGCGACGAGATTACCACTGACTCCAATCATGGTAATGACCACGCACTTGTTCCACGTCACCTAAAATGAGCATCCGGTGCAACAAAAATTTTTGCACACTTCTAGTGCGCTTCCCGATAGCCGTGCATCGAACGTGCGGCGAGATTACCACTGACTCCAATCGTGGTAACGACCACGCACTTGTTCCACGTCACCTAACATGAGCATCCGGTGCAGCAAAAATTTTTTTGCACACTTCTGGTGCGCTTCCCGAAAGCCGTGCATCGAACGTGCGACAAGATTACCACTAACTCCAATCGTGGTAATAACCATGCACTTGTTCCACGTTACCTAACATGAGCATCCGTGCAACAAAAATTTATTGCACACTTCGGTGCGCTTCCCGAAAGCCGTGCATCGAACGTGCGACGAGATTACCACTAACTCCAATCGTGGTAATGACCATGCACCTGTTCCACGTCACCTAAGATGAGCATCCGGTGCAACAAAAAATGTTTTGCACACTTCTGTGCGCTTCCCGAAAGCCGTGCATCGAACGTGCGACGAGATTACCACCGACTCCAATCGTGGGAACGACCACGCACTTGTTCCACGTCACCTAACATGGGCATCCGGTGCAACAAAATTTTTTTGAACACTTCTGTGCGCTTCCCGAAAGCCGTGCATCGAACGTGCGACGAGATTACCACCGACTCCAATCGCGGTAATGACCACGCCCTTGTTCCACGTCACCTAACATGAGCATCCGGAGCAACAAAATTTTTATACACACTTCTGGTGCGCTTCCCGAAATCCGTGCATCGAACGTGCGACGAGATTACCACTGACTCCAATCATGGTAACGACCACGCACTTGTTCCACGTCACCTAAGATGAGCATCCGGTGCAACAAAAATTTTTGCACACATCCGTGCGCTTCCCGATAGCCGTGCATCGAACGTGCGATGAGATTACCACCGACTCCAATCGTGGTAACGACCAAGCACTTGTTCCACCCACCGAACATGAGTATCCGGTGTGAAACAAAAAAATTTTTTGCACACTTATGGCGCACTTCCCGAAAGCCGTGCATCGAACGTGCGACGAGATCACCACCGACTCCAATCGTGGTAATGACCATGCACTTGTTCCACGTCACCTAACACGAGCATCCGGTGCAACAAAAAAATTTTTTTGCACACTTCTTGTGCGCTTCCCGAAAAGCCGCATCGAACGTGCGACGAGATTACCACTAACTCCAATCGTGGTAATGACCATGCACCTGTTCCACGTCACCTAAGATGAGCATCCGGTGCAACAAAAAAATGTTTTGCACACTTGTGGTGCGCTTCCCGAAAGCCGTGCATCGAATGTGCGACGAGATCACCACCGACTCCAATCGTGGTAATGACCATGCACTTGTTCCACGTCACCTAACACGAGGATCCGGTGCAACAAAATTTTTTGCACACTTCTGGTGCGCTTCCCGAAAAGCCGTGCATCGAACGTGCGCGACGAGATTACCACTAACTCCAATCGTGGTAATGACCATGCACCTGTTCCACGTCACCTAAGATGAGCATCCGGTGCAACAAAAATGTTTTGCACACTTGTGGTGCGCTTCCTGAAGGCCGTGCATCGAATGTGCGACGAGATTACCACTGACTCCAATCGTGGTAACGACCACGCACTTGTTCCACTTCACCTAACATGAGTATCCGGTGCAACAAAATTTTTTCGCACACTTCTGGTGCGCTTCCTGAAAACCGTGCATCGAACGTGCGACGAGATTACCACCGACTCCAATGGTGGTAATGACCACGCTCTTGTTCTACGTCACCTAACACGAGCATCCGGTGCAACAAAATTTTTTTACACACTTCCGGTGCGCTTCCCGAAAGCCGTGCATCGAACGTGCGACGAGATTTCCACGGACTCCAACCATGGTAACAACCATGCACTTGTTCCACGTCACCTAAGATGAGCATCCGGTGCAACAAAAATTTTTGCACACTTCTGGTGCGCTTCCCGATAGCCGTGCATCGAATGTGCGACGAGATTACCACCGACTCCAATCGTGGTAACGACCACGCACTTGTTCCACTTCACCTAACATGAGTATCCGGTGCAACAAAATTTTTTTGCACACTTATGGCGCACTTCCCGAAAGCCGTGCATCGGACGTGTTACGAGATTACCACTGACTCCAATCGTGGTAATGACCATGCACTTGTTCCACGTCACCTAACATGAGCATCCGGTGCAACAAAATTGTTTTACACACTTTTGGTGCGCTTCCCGAAAGCCGTGCATCGAACGTCGTGCGACGAGATTACCACCGACTCCAATCATGGTAATGACCACGCACTTGTTCCACGTCACCTAAAATGAGCATCCGGTGCAACAAAAATTTTTGCACACTTCTAGTGCGCTTCCCGATAGCCGTGCATCGAACGTGCGGCGAGATTACCACTGACTCCAATCGTGGTAACGACCATGCACTTGTTCCACGTCACCTAACATGAGCATCCGGTGCAGCAAAAATTTTTTTGCACACTTCTGGTGCGCTTCCCGAAAGCCGTGCATCGAACGTGCGACGAGATCACCACTGACTCCAATCGTGGTAATGACCATGCACTTGTTCCACGTCACCTAACACGAGCATCCGGTGCAACAAAATTTTTTTGCACACTTCGGTGCGCTTCCCGAAAGCCGTGCATCGAACGTGCGACGAGATTACCACTAACTCCAATCGTGGTAATGACCATGCACCTGTTCCACGTCACCTAAGATGAGCATCCGGTGCAACAAAATGTTTTGCACACTTGTGGTGCGCTTCCTGAAAGCCGTGCATCGAATGTGCGACGAGATTACCACGACTCCAATCGTGGTAACGACCACGCACTTGTTCCACTTCACCTAACATGCGTATCCGGTGCAACAAAATTTTTTCGCACACTTCTGGTGCGCTTCCTGAAAACCGTGCATCAAACGTGCGACGAGATTACCACCGACTCCAATCGTGGTAATGACCACGCTCTTGTTCTACGTCACCTAACGCGAGCATCCGGTGCAACAAAATTTTTTTACACACTTCCGGTGCGCTTCCCGAAAGCCGTGCATCGAACGTGCGACGAGATTTCCACGGACTCCAACCATGGTAACAACCATGCACTTGTTCCACGTCACCTAAGATGAGCATCCGGTGCAACAAAAATTTTTGCACACTTCTGGTGCGCTTCCCGATAGCCGTGCATCGAATGTGCGACGAGATTACCACTGACTCCAATCGTGGTAACGACCACGCACTTGTTCCACTTCACCTAACATGAGTATCCGGTGCAACAAAATTTTTTTGCACACTTATGGCGCACTTCCCGAAAGCCGTGCATCAGACGTGTTACGAGATTACCACTGACTCCAATCGTGGTAATGACCATGCACTTGTTCCACGTCAACTAACATGAGCATCCGGTGCAACAAAATTGTTTTACACACTTTTGGTGCGCCTCCCGAAAAGCCGTGCATCGAACGCGTGCGACGAGATTACCACCGACTCCAATCATGGTAATGACCACGCACTTGTTCCACGTCACCTAAAATGAGCATCCGGTGCAACAAAAAATTTTTGCACACTTCTAGTGCGCTTCCCCGATAGCCGTGCATCGAACGTGCGGCGAGATTACCACTCGACTCCAATCGTGGTAACGACCACGCACTTGTTCCACGTCACCTAACATGAGCATCCGGTGCAACAAAAAATTTTTTGCACACCTCTGGTGCGCTTCGAAAGCCGTGCATCGAACGTGCGACAAGATTACCACTAACTCCAATCGTGGTAATGACCATGCACTTGTTCCACGTTACCTAACATGAGCATCCGGTGCAACAAAAAATTTATTGCACACTTCGGTGCGCTTCCCGAAAGCCGTGCATCGAACGTGCGACGAGATCACCACTGACTCCAATCGTGGTAATGACCATGCACTTGTTCCACGTCACCTAACACGAGCATCCGGTGCAACAAAATTTTTTGCACACTTCTTGTGCGCTTCCCGAAAGCCGCATCGAACGTGCGACGAGATTACCACTAACTCCAATCGTGGTAATGACCATGCACCTGTTCCACGTCACCTAAGATGAGCATCCGGTGCAACAAAAATGTTTTGCACACTTGTGGTGCGCTTCCTGAAAGCCGTGCATCGAATGTGCGACGAGATCACCACTGACTCCAATCGTGGTAATGACCATGCACTTGTTCCACGTCACCTAACACGAGCATCCGGTGCAACAAAATTTTTTTGCACACTTCTGGTGCGCTTCCCGAAAGCCGTGCATCGAACGTGCGACGAGATTACCACTAACTCCAATCGTGGTAATGACCATGCACCTGTTCCACGTCACCTAAGATGAGCATCCGGTGCAACAAAAATGTTTTGCACACTTGTGGTGCGCTTCCTGAAAGCCGTGCATCGAATGTGCGACGAGATTACCACTGACTCCAATCGTGGTAACGACCACGCACTTGTTCCACTTCACCTAACATGAGTATCCGGTGCAACAAAATTTTTTCGCACACTTCTGGTGCGCTTCCTGAAAACCGTGCATCGAACGTGCGACGAGATTACCACCGACTCCAATGGTGGTAATGACCACGCTCTTGTTCTACGTCACCTAACACGAGCATCCGGTGCAACAAAATTTTTTTACACACTTCCGGTGCGCTTCCCGAAAGCCGTGCATCGAACGTGCGACGAGATTTCCACGGACTCCAACCATGGTAACAACCATGCACTTGTTCCACGTCACCTAAGATGAGCATCCGGTGCAACAAAAATTTTTGCACACTTCTGGTGCGCTTCCCGATAGCCGTGCATCGAATGTGCGACGAGATTACCACTGACTCCAATCGTGGTAACGACCACGCACTTGTTCCACTTCACCTAACATGAGTATCCGGTGCAACAAAATTTTTTTGCACACTTATGGCGCACTTCCCGAAAGCCGTGCATCGGACGTGTTACGAGATTACCACTGACTCCAATCGTGGTAATGACCATGCACTTGTTCCACGTCACCTAACATGAGCATCCGGTGCAACAAAATTGTTTTACACACTTTTGGTGCGCTTCCCGAAAGCCGTGCATCGAACGTGCGACGAGATTACCACTGACTCCAATCATGGTAATGACCACGCACTTGTTCCACGTCACCTAAAATGAGCATCCGGTGCAACAAAAATTTTTGCACACTTCTAGTGCGCTCCCCGATAGCCGTGCATCGAACGTGCGGCGAGATTACCACTGACTCCAATCGTGGTAACGACCACGCACTTGTTCCACGTCACCTAACATGAGCATCCGGTGCAGCAAAAATTTTTTGCACACTTCGGTGCGCTTCCCGAAAGCCGCATCGAACGTGCGACAAGATTACCACTAACTCCAATCGTGGTAATAACCATGCACTTGTTCCACGTTACCTAACATGAGCATCCGGTGCAACAAAAATTTATTGCACACTTCTGGTGCGCTTCCCGAAAGCCGTGCATCGAACGTGCGACGAGATTACCACTAACTCCAATCGTGGTAATGACCATGCACCTGTTCCACGTCACCTAAGATGAGCATCCGGTGCAACAAAAATGTTTTGCACACTTCTGGTGCGCTTCCTGAAAGCCGTGCATCGAACGTGCGACGAGATTACCACCGACTCCAATCGTGGGAACGACCACGCACTTGTTCCACGTCACCTAACATGGGCATCCGGTGCAACAAAATTTTTTTGAACACTTCTGGTGCGCTTCCCGAAAGCCGTGCATCGAACGTGCGACGAGATTACCACCGACTCCAATTGCGGTAATGACCACGCCCTTGTTCCACGTCACCTAACATGAGCATCCGGTGCAACAAAATTTTTTATACACACTTCTGGTGCGCTTCCCGAAATCCGTGCATCGAACGTGCGACGAGATTACCACTGACTCCAATCATGGTAACGACCACGCACTTGTTCCACGTCACCTAAGATGAGCATCCGGTGCAACAAAAATTTTTGCACACATCTGGTGCGCTTCCCGATAGCCGTGCATCGAACGTGCGATGAGATTACCACTGACTCCAATCGTGGTAACGACCAAGCACTTGTTCCACTCCACCGAACATGAGTATCCGGTGTGAAACAAAATTTTTTTGCACACTTATGGCGCACTTCCCGAAAGCCGTGCATCGAACGTGCGACGAGATCACCACTGACTCCAATCGTGGTAATGACCATGCACTTGTTCCACGTCACCTAACACGAGCATCCGGTGCAACAAAATTTTTTTGCACACTTCTTGTGCGCTTCCCGAAAAGCCGTGCGCCGAACGTGCGACGAGATTACCACTAACTCCAATCGTGGTAATGACCATGCACCTGTTCCACGTCACCTAAGATGAGCATCCGGTGCAACAAAAATGTTTTGCACACTTGTGGTGCGCTTCCTGAAAGCCGTGCATCGAATGTGCGACGAGATCACCACTGACTCCAATCGTGGTAATGACCATGCACTTGTTCCACGTCACCTAACACGAGCATCCGGTGCAACAAAATTTTTTGCACACTTCTGGTGCGCTTCCCGAAAGCCGTGCATCGAACGTGCGACGAGATTACCACTAACTCCAATCGTGGTAATGACCATGCACCTGTTCCACGTCACCTAAGATGAGCATCCGGTGCAACAAAAATGTTTTGCACACTTGTGGTGCGCTTCCTGAAAGCCGTGCATCGAATGTGCGACGAGATTACCACTGACTCCAATCGTGGTAACGACCACGCACTTGTTCCACTTCACCTAACATGAGTATCCGGTGCAACAAAATTTTTTTCGCACACTTCGGTGCGCTTCCCGAAACCGTGCATCGAACGTGCGGCGAGATTACCACCGACTCCAATCGTGGTAATGACCACGCTCTTGTTCTACGTCACCTAACACGAGCATCCGGTGCAACAAAATTTTTTACACACTTCCGGTGCGCTTCCCGAAAGCCGTGCATCGAACGTGCGACGAGATTTCCACGGACTCCAACCATGGTAACAACCATGCACTTGTTCCACGTCACCTAAGATGAGCATCCGGTGCAACAAAAATTTTTGCACACTTCTGTGCGCTTCCCGATAGCCGTGCATCGAATGTGCGACGAGATTACCATCGACTCCAATCGTGGTAACGACCACGCACTTGTTCCACTTCACCTAACATGAGTATCCGGTGCAACAAAATTTTTTTTGCACACTTATGGCGCACTTCCCGAAAGCCGTGCATCGAACGTCGCGACGAGATCACCACTGACTCAATCGTGGTAATGACCATGCACTTGTTCCACGTCACCTAACACGAGCATCCGGTGCAACAAAATTTTTTGCACACTTTATGGTGCGCTTCCCGAAAGCCGTGCATCGAACGTGCGACGAGATTACCACTAACTCCAATCGTGGTAATGACCATGCACCTGTTCCACGTCACCTAAGATGAGCATCCGGTGCAACAAAAATGTTTTGCACACTTGTGGTGCGCTTCCTGAAAGCCGTGCATCGAATGTGCGACGAGATTACCACTGACTCCAATCGTGGTAACGACCACGCACTTGTTCCACTTCACCTAACATGCGTATCCGGTGCAACAAAATTTTTTCGCACACTTCTGGTGCGCTTCCTGAAAACCGTGCATCAAACGTGCGACGAGATTACCACCGACTCCAATCGTGGTAATGACCACGCTCTTGTTCTCACGTCACCTAACGCGAGCATCCGGTGCAACAAAATTTTTTTTACACACTTCCGGTGCGCTTCCCGAAAAGCCGTGCATCGAACGTGCGGCGAGATTTCCACGGACTCCAACCATGGTAACAACCATGCACTTGTTCCACGTCACCTAAGATGAGCATCCGGTGCAACAAAAATTTTTGCACACTTACAGTGCGCGCTTCCCGATAGCCGTGCATCGAATGTGCGACGAGATTACCACTCGACTCCAATCGTGGTAACGACCACGCACTTGTTCCACTTCACCTAACATGAGTATCCGGTGCAACAAAATTTTTTTTGCACACTTATGGCGCACTTCCCGAAAAGCCGTGCATCGAGGCGTGTTACGAGATTACCACTGACTCCAATCGTGGTAATGACCATGCACTTGTTCCACGTCAACTAACATGAGCATCCGGTGCAACAAAATTGTTTTACACACTTTTGGTGCGCCTCCCGAAAGCCGTGCATCGAACGCGCGACGAGATTACCACCGACTCAATCATGGTAATGACCACGCACTTGTTCCACGTCACCTAAAATGAGCATCCGGTGCAACAAAAAATTTTTGCACACTTCTAGTGCGCTTCCCGATAGCCGTGCATCGAACGTGCGGCGAGATTACCACACGACTCCAATCGTGGTAACGACCACGCACTTGTTCCACGTCACCTAACATGAGCATCCGGTGCAACAAAAATTTTTTGCACCATTTCTGGTGCGCTTCCCGAAAGCCGTGCATCGAACGTGCGACGAGATTACCACTAACTCCAATCGTGGTAATGACCATGCACTTGTTCCACGTTACCTAACATGAGCATCCGGTGCAACAAAAATTTATTGCACACTTCTGGTGCGCTTCCCGAAAGCCGTGCATCGAACGTGCGACGAGATTACCACTAACTCCAATCGTGGTAATGACCATGCACCTGTTCCACGTCACCTAAGATGAGCATCCGGTGCAACAAAAATGTTTTGCACACTTCTGGTGCGCTTCCTGAAAGCCGTGCATCGAACGTGCGACGAGATTACCACCGACTCCAATCGCGGTAATGACCACGCCCTTGTTCCACGTCACCTAACATGGGCATCCGGTGCAACAAAATTTTTTTGAACACTTCTGGTGCGCTTCCCGAAAGCCGTGCATCGAACGTGCGACGAGATTACCACCGACTCCAATCGCGGTAATGACCACGCCCTTGTTCCACGTCACCTAACATGAGCATCCGGTGCAACAAAAAAATTTTATACACACTTCGGTGCGCTTCGAAATCCGTGCATCGAACGTGCGACGAGATTACCACTGAATCCAATCATGGTAACGACCACGCACTTGTTCCACGTCACCTAAGATGAGCATCCGGTGCAACAAAAATTTTTGCACACATCCGGTGCGCTTCCCGATTGTCGTGCATCGAACGTGCGACGAGATTACCACTGACTCAATCGTGGTAACGACCAAGCACTTGTTCCACTTCACCGAACATGAGTATCCGGTGAAACAAAAATTTTTTGCACACTTACGGTGCACTTCCCGAAAGCCGTGCATCGAACGTGCGACGAGATCACCACTGACTCCAATCGTGGTAATGACCATGCACTTGTTCCACGTCACCTAACACGAGCATCCGGTGCAACAAAATTTTTTTGCACACTTCTGGTGCGCTTCCCGAAAGCCGTGCATCGAACGTGCGACGAGATTACCACTGACTCCAATCATGGTAACGACCAAGCACTTGTTCCACTTCACCGAACATGAGTATCCGGTGAAACAAAAATTTTTGCACACTTACGGTGCACTTCCCGAAAAGCCGTGCATCGAACGTGCGACGAGATCACCACTGACTCCAATCGTGGTAATGACCATGCACTTGTTCCACGTCACCTAACACGAGCATCCGGTGCAACAAAATTTTTTTGCACACTTCTGGTGCGCTTCCCGAAAGCCGTGCATCGAACGTGCGACGAGATTACCACTAACTCCAATCGTGGTAATGACCATGCACCTGTACCACGTCACCTAAGATGAGCATCCGGTGCAACAAAAATGTTTTGCACACTTGTGGTGCGCTTCCTGAAAGCGGTGCATCGAATGTGCGACGAGATTACCACTGACTCCAATCGTGGTAACGACCACGCACTTGTTCCACTTCACCTAACATGAGTATCCGGTGCAACAAAATTTTTTTGCACACTTCTGGTGCGCTTCCTGAAAGCCGTGCATCGAACGTGCGACGAGATTACCACCGACTCCAATCGTGGTAATGACCACGCTCTTGTTCTACGTCACCTAACACGAGCATCCGGTGCAACAAAATTTTTTTACACACTTCCGGTGCGCTTCCCGAAAGCCGTGCATCGAACGTGCGACGAGATTACCACTGACTCCAACCATGGTAACAACCATGCACTTGTTCCACGTCACCTAAGATGAGCATCCGGTGCAACAAAAATTTTTGCACACTTCTGGTGCGCTTCCCGATAGCCGTGCATCGAATGTGCGACGAGAATACCACTGACTCCAATCGTGGTAACGACCACGCACTTGTTCCACTTCACCTAACATGAGTATCCGGTGCAACAAAATTTTTTTGCACACTTATGGTGCACTTCCCGAAAGCCGTGCATCGAACGTGCGACGAGATTACCACTGACTCCAATCGTGGTAATGACCATGCACTTGTTCCACGTCACCTAACATGCTCATCCGGTGCAACAAAATTGTTTTACACAATTTTGGTGCGCTTCCCGAGAGCCGTGCATCGAACGTGCGACGAGATTACCACTGACTCCAATCATGGTAACGACCACGCACTTGTTCCACGTCACCTAAAATGAGCATCCGGTGCAACAAAAATTTTTGCACACTTCTAGTGCGCTTCCCGATAGCCGTGCATTGAACGTGCGGCGAGATTACCACTGACTCCAATCGTGGTAACGACCACGCACTTGTTCCACGTCACCTAACATGAGCATCCGGTGCAACAAAAATTTTTTTGCACACTTCTGGTGCGCTTCCCGAAAGCCGTGCATCGAACGTGCGACAAGATTACCACTAACTCCAATCATGGTAATGACCATGCACTTGTTCCACGTTACCTAACATGAGCATCCGGTGCAACAAAAATTTATTGCACACTTCTGGTGCGCTTCCTGAAAGCCGTGCATCGAACGTGCGACGAGATTACCACTAACTCCAATCGTGGTAATGACCATGCACCTGTTCCACGTCAACTAAGATGAGCATCCGGTGCAACAAAAATGTTTTTGTAACAGAACCGACCAATTTATAAAAGCATAAGTGAAAAATCACTCGCTAAGCGAGCAATTGTCACACTTAAGCCGTTATAAACCCGGTAGTCCAGAAATCTCGAAGGATTTCAAACCAAACATCATCAACCAAGATCGTATAGATTTAGCGTCACCATTCGCACGTTACAACATTTCACAAATAGTTCAACCATATCAGAGTGCAGAAATAAAGTTATTACAAACCAAGTTCTTCAAATCCAACAGCGGAAACAAATAGTTTTAGGAACTCAACCCACACACACAAACTCAGGTTTAATACAGTGCCAGCCTGATGATCAATCCACAAAAGCAAGTGGGAAGAGTAGTAAGAACGACCATAGCCCTTTGGTGCTTAATCCACTGGATAAAAGCAGGTTTCGCAATACCCGTGGTAGGTATGGCCATCTGCACAAACAACAAGCGGGAAAAACCCTGAGTACGAGAAGGTACTCAGCTAGACTTACCCGACTAACTCAAAGTAAAAGACTCCAAGGGGTATGACAGGTTTTATCAGGGGATAGCTTGACTCTTTTGCGGAAAAGCGGTAAAAACATTTAAAGTGATTGCTCAGCTTAATCATTCCTATTTATGCTAGGTGAGCAACTATACTATGCTTCATTATAGTATTATTAATCATGATTAAGCAAGCAAGTAGTAACCATAAACATATTCATTAGCTTAACCCATCATCATCATTAACCACATTCCATAATCATTACTACGATGTTGCAGCTCAAGTCAAAGTGTTCACTGTCCAGGAACGATGGCGATTCGAATCGATTACTACTGAGCTCAGGGGGTATTCCTCATACAAACCACACTCACCCGTCGGTGAGCTACAGATCACCGTGGCACTTATCCGGGAAGAACAAATCACGCGGACTCGCATGGAACCACCGTACCCAGGGACCGCCCGACTGCCTTAGCCAGCCATGCTGGACCTCGGACTTACTCTTCGCGCCCCCGTGGTCCCCCATCCATCTCCAGTACGGTGCGAACGGATCGAGAACCGGCCTGGATAGTGTTAGGCCATGGTCGGAAGTGCTTATCCGGCCAGCTAAGTATGAGGCATGCGTTCAATATGACTTGTGGTACAACAACGGTACGGTCCTTAATCGACACAGACGGAGTCACTATGGTTCAACAACCCCACAAGACTCCGTCCGGTCTCCATTTATCACAACTATAACCATCAACCAGATGATATCAATATAAGCTTTCCATCAATCATAAGTATCCACCTATACTCGCGGATGACAGAAATCACCCGACTTCTACCGTCTAAGCAAGCTAAGCATGTGACTCGCCCTAGACTAGCAGGGGTATTTCAAGGTAGGATAATTCAATGGTAAAGCAAGGATATAATGCATCAACGGTGTCACACAACTCCTATACTTAATGCAACAATCATAAAGCATAATTAGACTGTTAGAAAGCATAGGTAAGGAAAATGCTCCGGGCTTGCCTTTCTCCAAAGCGCAGGGCTTAAGATCGGGCACGCTTGGATCTCCTTCTTGACTCCGGGACACCATTACAGGGATTCCTCCCCCCGAGCCTGTATGATGCATGTGCGTATGTGTGAGTGCAACGAATGCATAAGTAAGGCATGATGATGCATGATGCTCATGAGTGCTCACATACATACTATTTGATAGAGTAGATGCATATCTCCTCTCTACTAACAATCTACTTCACTTACTGAGTATGTGCATATCTCTTCTCTAACTACTTAGAGAAGAGCATAAAGAAAGGTGGGTCTTGGGGCACACACACACAAGTGTAACATTAAGCTAATTCATGCAAACTGAATATTTCAGTCATACCATTCATCAACAAGTACCAGCAACAAATACATACCATGATTGTTCCAAAAAGCGTAGCAAAACTCATTAAAGCATTTAATTAAAAGGCTCATCATTTCATGTGAAACTAGCACTTGAACTATGACTTATTCTTAAACAGTCCATAAAATTCTATAAAAATTACAGTAGCTACATCATGCCAACAAGGACTCATGATAAAATTTTCATTACATTTCATAGCATATCATGGCCTACACAAAAATAACAAGTAACAAGACAGAAATGCACATTTAATCACTTTGCATTGTGAAAAGTGTCCAACAATAGATTTCACATTTTTCATGGATGCTTATTAGCACAAGAACAGTCACTAAAAATTATCAAGCCATAACTCCTCATAATTTATTTACTATAAATTAAACAAGAAACAGCCTAAAAAATACAATTAAATCACATCTCAATAATTTTACACAGGAACTGCATGACATTCATTTTTTTTCCAGAAACTATATCACATAACAAACCCAACAAAGCAAGAATCACATTTTTTCCTGAGCTACAAGCAATTTACTAGGAATTAAACCATATTTCAGCCTTTTAAGCAATTAAATAATTCTACACAGGAAAATATCACAAAAATTGCATCCCAAATTTTTCTCAAGTAGATCTACTCAATAGAAGCCTAACAAAACAAATCTCACTCAATTTGGATCACATTTGCACCAGTTACAAATTAAAAAGCGATTAAAAGCATTTCTAAAAAATCATTTAAAAGCAAAAACCGGGCCCCAAGCCCTAGCTGGACTCGGTCCAGTGGACTGTGGGCCACTGGCCGACGGGTCCCGGGTCAGCCGGACCCACACGTCAGCCGGCCGGAGCGAGGGTGGCCGTTGATCGGCCCCCCGGCTCGTCGGCGACGAGGTCACCGGCGGCGAGGGTGGTCCCCCGCTTCGGCAGCGATGGCGCACCCGGTGACGGTGTTGGCGAGGTCGACGAGCACCGTAAAGACAACGGCGACGAGCGGTGGCGCGGGCGGCCCCTACGCTCACCGCCCGGCGGCGATTCCGGACGGTGGTCGGCGCACCCGGAGTGAGCACGAAGCTCCACGAGTGCGGCGGGCTTGCCGCTGGGTTGGATGCCCCTATTGGGCTCTCCAGAGCCCACGGCGGCACACATGGCGGCACGGCGGCGGCAGCGGCTCCGGCGAAGCGGCTGCAGAGGCACGGCAGCGTCAATCGCTCCGATTGAGCCTCCTAACACCGAGCCCGAGACCTAGCGACTATGGCGTGCGTGATAGTGAGGTGGAAGAGGCAGAGGACGGCCGTGTGGCGACGACGCGGGCTCCGGCGGAGCTCCGGCCATGGCATGGCTGCAAACACGGCCGATTGGCCCCACCCTTAGCAAGGTGGCGATGGCGGGTGGCTCGGCAAGGTGGAAGGTGACGCGGCGGGAGCCGCTTTGCGCCACCGGTTGAGCGCAAGGGGCGGCCGGGGCGGCCAGGCAACGGCGCGGGCGTGTCGTGCGCGTGGGAGCGAGCGAGTGAAGTGAGGCGCGGTGTGTGTGCGAGAGTGGAGAGGCAGGCGCTGTCCGGCGGGGGTGTAGGGTGCTGCCGTGGCCGTGGCAGGTGGCGCGGCGCAGCGTGCGCGCTGCTCGCCGCAATCACGGCGCGCGGCAGCGCGGGCGCGGGAGGGGCGCGCAGCAGGCCGGGCCGTGGGCGAAAATGGGCCGGTTTCGCCTGCCCGTTCAGCGGTAGGGTTTTCTTCTTTTTTTTTTTTTTTTATTTTGCAACCGAACAAAAGCACAACTTTGGTAAATTTGCAAGCCTTTTCATGAAATGGTCCAAAAACAAAAGTTGTAGAACTTTTTAAACTGAACAACTTTTATTTTGGAGTCAGGTCAAAATTCCAAATAAAATTTGAATTATAAATTTATTTTGGATAAAGGCATTTAAAAGGGATTTTTCAACTATTTTCTTTTTGCTTCAAAGTTGCACCAAATCTTTTGCAATAAAATTTATTAAAACTTTTCAAACTGCTGGGCACATGGATCCAAACTTGATCAAGCAATTATCATGATAATTAATTCACTAATTAAACAAACATGATCAAGCAATTAACATTCAAATGCAAACACATAGAATGTAGGACTTGGAATTAGAGTTTGCATGGAATGATGCTCATGCTTATGCTAAGGATGATCATGTCATGCTTAATGATACTTAATGTGAATTAATTATGCCTCTAATGCATGCTTAACACTTGGGGTGTTACAGTTTTGCACACTTCGTGCGCCATGAAAGCCGTGCATCGAACGTGCGACGAGATTACCACCGACTCCAATCGTGGGAACGACCACGCACTTGTTCCACGTCACCTAACATGGGCATCCGGTGCAACAAAATTTTTTGAACACTTCTGTGCGCTTCCCGAAAAGCCGTGCATCGAACGTGCGACGAGATTACCACCGACTCCAATCGCGGTAATGACCACGCCCTTGTTCCACGTCACCTAACATGAGCATCCGGTGCAACAAAATTTTTATACACACTTCGGTGCGCTTCCCGAAATCCGTGCATCGAACGTGCGGCGAGATTACCACCGACTCCAATCATGGTAACGACCACGCACTTGTTCCACGTCACCTAAGATGAGCATCCGGTGCAACAAAAATTTTTGCACACATCTGGCGCGCTTCCCGATAGCCGTGCATCGAACGTGCGACGAGATTACCACTGACTCCAATCGTGGTAACGACCAAGCACTTGTTCCACTTCACCGAACATGAGTATCCGGTGAAACAAAATTTTTTAGCACACTTATGGTGCACTTCCCGAAAGCCGTGCATCGAACGTGCGACGAGATCACCACTAACTCCAATCGTGGTAATGACCATGCACTTGTTCCACGTCACCTAACACGAGCATCCGGTGCAACAAATTTTTTTTGCACACTTCTCGGTGCGCTTCCCGAAAGCCGTGCATCGAACGTGCGACGAGATTACCACTAACTCAATCGTGGTAATGACCATGCACCTGTTCCACGTCACCTAAGATGAGCATCCGGTGCAACAAAAATGTTTTGCACACTTGTGTTGCGCTTCTCGAAAGCCGGGCATCGAATGTGCGACGAGATTACCATCGACTCCAATCGTGGTAACGACCACGCACTTGTTCCACTTCACCTAACATGAGTATCCGGTGCAACAAAATTTTTTGCACACTTCGGTGCGCTTCAAAAGCCGTGCATCGAACGTGCGACGAGATTACCACCGACTCAATCGTGGTAATGACCACGCTCTTGTTCTATGTCACCTAACACGAGCATCCGGTGCAACAAAATTTTTTACACACTTCCTAAGTGCGCTTCCCGAAAGCCGTGCATCGAACGTGCGACGAGATTACCATCGACTCCAACCATGGTAACAACCATGCACTTGTTCCACGTCACCTAAGATGAGCATTCGGTGCAACAAAAAATTTTGCACACTTCGGTGCGCTTCCCGATAGCCGTGCATCGAATGTGCGGCGAGATTACCATCGACTCCAATCGTGGTAACGACCACGCACTTGTTCCACTTCACCTAATATGAGTATCCGTGCAACAAAATTTTTTGCACACTTATGGTGCACTTCCCAAAAGCCGTGCATCGAACGTGCGGCGAGATTACCACCGACTCCAATCGTGGTAATGACCATGCACTTGTTCCACGTCACCTAACATGAGCATCCGGTGCAACAAACTTTTTACACACTTTTGGTGTGCTTCCCGAAAGCCGTGCATCGAATGTACGACGAGATTACCACCGACTCCAATCATGGTAACGACCACGCACTTGTCCCACGTCACCTAAGATGAGCATCCGTTGCAACAAAAATTTTTGCACACTTCGGCGCTTCCCGATAGCCGTGCATCGAACGTGCAACGAGATTACCACTGACTCCAATCGTGGTAACGACCATGGACTTGTTCCACGTCACCTAACATGAGCATCCGGTGCAACAAAAAAATTTTTTGCACACTTATGGTGCACTTCCCAAAAGCCGTGCATCGAACGTGCGACGAGATTACCACCGACTCCAATCGTGGTAACGACCATGCACTTGTTCCACGTCACCTAACATGAGCATCCGGTGCAACAAAATATTTTTACACACTTCTGGTGCGCTTCCCGAAAGCCGTGCATCGAACGTGCGATGAGATTACCACTTACTCCAATCGTGGTAATGACCATGCACCTGTTCCACGTCACATAAGATGAGTATCCGGTGCAACAAAAATGTTTTGCACACTTCTGGTGCGCTTCCCGAAAGCCGTGCATCGAACGTGCGACGAGATTACCACCGACTCCAATCGTGGTAACGACCACGCACTTGTTCCACTTCACTTAAAATGAGTATCCGGTGCAACAAAATTTTTTTGCACACTTATGGAGCACTTCCCGAAAGCCGTGCATCGAACGTGCGACGAGGTTACCACTGACTCTAATCGTGGTAATGACCATGCACTTGTTCCACGTCACCTAACATGAGCATCCGGTGCAACAAAAATTTTTGCACACTTCTGGTGCGCTTCGATAGCCGTGCATCGAACGGCGACGAGATTACCATCGACTCCAATCGTGGTAACGACCACGCACTTGTTCCACTTCACTTAAAATGAGTATCCGGTGCAACAAAATTTTTTTGCACACTTATGGAGCACTTCCCGAAAGCCGTGCATCGAACGTGCGACGAGGTTACCACTGACTCTAATCGTGGTAATGACCATGCACTTGTTCCACGTCACCTAACATGAGCATCCGTGCAACAAAATTTTTTGCACACTTCGCGCGCTTCCCGAAAGCCGCATCGAACGTGCGACGAGATTACCACTAACCCCAATCGTGATAATGACCACGCACTTGTTCCACGTCTCCCAACATGAGCATCCGGTCCAACAAAATTTTTTTTGCACACTTCTAGTGCGCTTCCCGAAAGCCGTGCATCAAACGTGCGACGAGATTACCACAAACTCCAATCGTGGTAATGACCATGCACTTGTTCCACGTCACCTAACATGAGCATCCGGTGCAACAAAATTTTTTTTGCACGGTTGTGGTGCGCTTCCCGAAAAGCCGTGCATCGAACGTGCGACGAGATTACCACCGACTCAATCGTGGTAATGACCACGCTCTTGTTCTACGTCACCTAACATGAGCATCCGGTGCAACAAAATTTTTTACACACTTCCGGTGCGCTTCCCGAAAGCCGTGCATCGAACGTGCGACGAGATTACCACCGACTCAACCATGGTAACAATCATGCACATGTTCCACGTCACCTAAGATGAGCATCCGGTGCAACAAAAATTTTTGCACACTTCGTGCGCTTCCCGATAGCCGTGCATCGAATGTGCGACGAGATTACCATCATCGACGCAATCGTGGTAACGACCACGCACTTGTTCCACTTCACCTAACACGAGTATCCGGTGCAACAAAATTTTTTGCACACTTATGGTGCACTTCCCGAAAGCCGTGCATCGAACGTGCGACGAGATTACCACCGACTCAATCGTGGTAATGACCATACACTTGTTCCACGCCACCACGACATGAGCATCCGGTGCAACAAAATTTTTTTGCACACTTCCGGTGCGCCCGAAAGCCGTGCATCGAATGTGCGACGAGATTACCACTAACTCCAATCGTGGTAATGACCGCGCACTTGTTCCACGTCATAGCATCCGGTGCAACAAAATTTTTTTGCACACTTCGGTGCGCTTCCCCGAAAAGCCGTGCATCGAACGTGCGGCGAGATTACTACTAACTCCAAACGTGGTAACGACCGGCGCACTTGTTCCACGTCACCTAAGATGAGCATCCGGTGCAATAAAAATTTTTGCACACTTCTAGTGCGCTTCCCGAAAGCCGTGCATCGAACGTGCGATGAGATTACCACTAACTCCAAACGTTGTAAGGACGCCAAGACTTGTTCCATGTCACAAAGATCCGCCGCAACAATTTTTTTTGCACACTTCTAGTGCGCTTCCCAAAAGCCGTGCATCGAACGTGCGATGAGATTACCACTGATTCCAATTGTGGTAACGACAGCGCAGTTGTCCCACGTCACCTAAGATGAGCATCTCGTGCAATAAAATTTTTTTGCATACATCCGTGCGCTTCCCGAAAAGCCATGCATCGAACGTGCGATGAGATTACCACTAAATCCAAACGTGGTAAGGACCGCGCGCTTGTTCCACGCCACAACATCCGTTGCAACAAAAAATTTTTTGCACACTTCGGTGCGCATCTCGAAAGTCGTGCATCAAACGTGCGACGAGCTTACCACTGACTCTAATCGTGGCAACGACCACGCACTTTGTTCCACATCACCTAAGATGAGCATCTAGTGCAACACAATTTTTTCCACACTTCTAGTGTGCTTCCCCGAAAAGCCGTGCATCGAACGTGCGACAAGATTACCACCGACTCCAAACATGGTAACGACCGTGCCCTTGTTCCACGTCACTTAGGACGAGCATCCTGCAACAAAAATTTTTTTACACACTTCTCGTGCGCTTCCCGATAGCCGTGCATTGAATGTACGACGAGATTACCACTGACTCCAATCATGGTAACGACCACGCACTTGTCCCACGTCACCTAAGATGAGCATCCGGTGCAACAAAAATTTTTGCACACTTCTGGTGCGCTTCCCGATAGCCGTGCATCGAATGTGCGACGAGAATACCACTGACTCCAGTCGTGGTAACGACCACGCACTTGTTCCACTTCACCTAACATGAGTATCCGGTGCAACAAAATTTTTTTGCACACTTATGGTGCACTTCCCGAAAGCCGTGCATCGAACGTGCGACGAGATTACCACTGACTCCAATCGTGGTAATGACCATGCACTTGTTCCACGTCACCTAACATGAGCATCCGGTGCAACAAAATTGTTTTACACAATTTTGGTGCGCTTCCCGAAAGCCGTGCATCGAACGTGCGACGAGATTACCACTGACTCCAATCATGGTAACGACCACGCACTTGTTCCACGTCACCTAAGATGAGCATCCGGTGCAACAAAAAAATTTTGCACACTTCGCGCGCTTCGATAGCCGTGCATCGAACGGCGACGAGATTACCATCGACTCCAATCGTGGTAACGACCACGCACTTGTTCCACTTCACTTAAAATGAGTATCCGGTGCAACAAAATTTTTTGCACACTTATGGTGCACTTCCCGAAAAGCCGTGCATCGAACGTGCGGAGGTTACCACCGACTCTAATCGTGGTAATGACCATGCACTTGTTCCACGTCACCTAACATGAGCATCCGGTGCAATAAAATTTTTTGCACACTTCGGGTGCGCTTCCCGAAAAGCCGTGCATCGAACGTGCGACGAGATTACCACTAACCCCAATCGTGATAATGACCACGCACTTGTTCCACGCCTCCCAACATGAGCATCCGGTGCAACAAAATTTTTTTGCACACTTCTAGTGCGCTTCCCGAAAGCCGTGCATCGAACGTGCGACGAGATTACCACAAACTCCAATCGTGGTAATGACCATGCACTTGTTCCACGCCACCTAACATGAGCATCCGGTGCAACAAAATTTTTTTTGCACGCTCGGTGCGCTTCCCCGAGAGCCGCATCGAACGTGCGACGAGATTACCACCGACTCCAACCAGGGTAACAATCATGCACATGTTCCACGTCACCTAAGATGAGCATCCGGTGCAACAAAAATTTTTGCACACTTCGCGCGCTTCCCGATAGCCGTGCATCGAATGTGCGACGAGATTACCACATCGACTGCAATCGTGGTAACGACCACGCACTTGTTCCACTTCACCTAACACGAGTATCCGGTGCAACAAAATTTTTTGCACACTTATGGTGCACTTTCCGAAAGCCGTGCATCGAACGTGCGACGAGATTACCACTCGACTCCAATCGTGGTAATGACCATACACTTGTTCCACGTCACCCCGACATGAGCATCCGGTGCAACAAAATTTTTTGCACACCTCGGTGCGCTTCCCGAAAGCCGCATCGAATGTGCGACGAGATTACCACTAACTCCAATCGTGGTAATGACCGCGCACTTGTTCCACGCCATAGCATCCGGTGCAACAAAATTTTTTTGCACACTTCGTGCGCTTCCCGAAAAGCCGCATCGAACGTGCGACGAGATTACTACTAACTCCAAACGTGGTAACGACCACAAGCACTTGTTCCACGTCACCTAAGATGAGCATCCGTGCAATAATTTTTTTGCACACTTCTAGTGCGCTTCCTGAAAGCCGTGCATCGAACGCGTGCGATGAGATTACCACTAACTCCAAACGTTGTAAGGACCGGCGCACTTGTTCCATGTCACAAAGATCCGCCGCAATTTTTTTTTTTGCACACTTCTAGTGCGCTTCCCAAAAGCCGCGCATCGAACGTGCGATGAGATTACCACCGATTCCAATTGTGGTAACGACAGCGCAGTTGTCCCACGCCACCTAAGATGAGCATCCGTGCAATAAAATTTTTTGCATACTTCGTGTGCGCTTCCCCGAAAGCCATGCATCGAACGCGGCGATGAGATTACCACTAAATCCAAACGTGGTAAGGACCGCGCACTTGTTCCACGTCACAACATCCGTTGCAACAAAAATTTTTTGCACACTTCGTGCGCATCTCGAAAAGTCGTGCATCAAACGTCGGCGACGAGCTTACCATCGACTCTAATCGTGGGCAACGACCACGCACTTGTTCCACGTCACCTAAGATGAGCATCTAGTGCAACACAATTTTTTTTTTCCACACTTCTAGTGTGCTTCCCCGAAAAGCCGCGCATCGAACGTGCGACAAGATTACCACCGACTCCAAACATGGTAACGACCGTGCCCTTGTTCCACGCCACTTAAGACGAGCATCCGTGCAACAAAAATTTTTACACACTTCGTGCGCTTCCCGATAGCCGTGCATTGAATGTACGACGAGATTACCACCGACTCCAATCATGGTAACGATCACGCACTTGTCCCACGCCACCTAAGATGAGCATCCGTGCAACAAAAATTTTTGCACACTCCTCGTGCGCTTCCCGATAGTCGTGCATCGAATGTGCGACGAGAATACCATCGACTCCAAATGTCGTGGTAACGACCACGCACTTGTTCCACTTCACCTAACATGAGTATCCGGTGCAACAAAATTTTTTTGCACACTTATGGTGCACTTCCCCGAAAAGCCGCGCATCGAACGTATGCGACGAGATTACCACCGACTCCAATCGTGGTAATGACCATGCACTTGTTCCACGTCACCTAACATGAGCATCCGGTGCAACAAAATTGTTTTACACAATTTTGGTGCGCTCCCGAAAGCCGTGCATCGAACGTGCGACGAGATTACCATCGACTCCAATCATGGTAACGACCACGCACTTGTTCCACGTCACCTAAGATGAGCATCCGGTGCAACAAAAATTTTTGCACACTTCGTGCGCTTCTCGATAGCCGTGGCATCGAATCGGCGACGAGATTACCATCGACTCCAATCGTGGTAACGACCACGCACTTGTTCCACTTCACTTAAAATGAGTATCCGGTGCAACAAAAATTTTTGCACACTTATGGTGCACTTCCCGAAAGCCGCATCGAACGTGCGACGAGGTTACCACCGACTCTAATCGTGGTAATGACCATGCACTTGTTCCACGTCACCTAACATGAGCATCCGGTGCAATAAAAATTTTTTGCACACTTCGTGCGCTTCCCGAAAAGCCGCATCGAACGTGCGACGAGATTACCACTAACCCCAATCGTGATAATGACCACGCACTTGTTCCACGCCTCCCAACATGAGCATCCGGTGCAACAAAATTTTTTTTGCACACTTCTAGTGCGCTTCCCGAAAGCCGTGCATCGAACGCATGCGACGAGATTACCACAAACTCCAATCGTGGTAATGACCATGCACTTGTTCCACGTCACCTAACATGAGCATCCGGTGCAACAAAATTTTTTTGCACAGTTCGTGCGCTTCCCCGAAAGCCGTGCATCGAACGTGCGACAGAGATTACCCACCGACTCCAACCAGGGTAACAATCATGCACATGTTCCACGTCACCTAAGATGAGCATCCGGTGCAACAAAAATTTTTGCACACTTCGTGCGCTTCCCCGATAGCCGTGCATCGAATGTGCGACGAGATTACCATCGATCGCAATCGTGGTAACGACCACACGCACTTGTTCCACTTCACCTAACACGAGTATCCGGTGCAACAAAATTTTTTGCACACTTATGGTGCACTTTCCGAAAGCCGTGCATCGAACGTGCGACGAGATTACCACCGACTCCAATCGTGGTAATGACCATACACTTGTTCCACGCCACCGACATGAGCATCCGTGCAACAAAATTTTTTTGCACACTTCGGTGCGCGCTTCCCGAAAGCCGTGCATCGAAGGTGCGACGAGATTACCACTAACTCCAATCGTGGTAATGACCGCGCACTTGTTCCACGTCATAGCATCCGGTGCAACAAAATTTTTTTTGCACACTTCTGGTGCGCTTCCCGAAAGCCGTGCATCGAACGTGCGACGAGATTACTACTAACTCCAAACGTGGTAACGACCGCGCACTTGTTCCACGTCACCTAAGATGAGCATCCGGTGCAATAATTTTTTTTGCACACTTCTAGTGCGCTTCCTGAAAGCCGTGCATCGAACGTGCGATGAGATTACCACTAACTCCAAACGTTGTAAGGACCGCGCACTTGTTCCATGTCACAGCATCCGCCGCAACAATTTTTTTTGCACACTTCTAGTGCGCTTCCCAAAAGCCGTGCATCGAACGTGCGATGAGATTACCACTGATTCCAATTGTGGTAACGACAGCGCAGTTGTCCCACGTCACCTAAGATGAGCATCTGGTGCAATAAAATTTTTTTGCATACTTCTGGTGCGCTTCCCGAAAGCCATGCATCGAACGTGCGATGAGATTACCACTAAATCCAAACGTGGTAAGGACCGCGCACTTGTTCCACGTCACAACATCCGTTGCAACAAAAATTTTTTTGCACACTTCTGGTGCGCATCTCGAAAGTCGTGCATCAAACGTGCGACGAGCTTACCACTGACTCTAATCGTGGCAACGACCACGCACTTGTTCCACGTCACCTAAGATGAGCATCTAGTGCAACACAATTTTTTTCCACACTTCTAGTGTGCTTCCTGAAAGCCGTGCATCGAACGTGCGACAAGATTACCACTGACTCCAAACATGGTAACGACCGTGCCCTTGTTCCACGTCACTTAAGACGAGCATCCGGTGCAAAAAATTTTTACACACTTCTGGTGCGCTTCCCGATAGCCGTGCATTGAATGTACGACGAGATTACCACTGACTCCAATCATGGTAACGACCACGCACTTGTCCCACGTCACCTAAGATGAGCATCCGGTGCAACAAAAATTTTTGCACACTTCTGGTACGCTTCCCGATAGCCGTGCATCGAATGTGCGACGAGAATACCATCGACTCCGGTGTGGTAACGACCACGCACTTGTTCCACTTCACCTAACATGAGTATCCGGTGCAACAAAATTTTTTTGCACACTTATGGTGCACTTCCCGAAAGCCGTGCATCGAACGTGCGACGAGATTACCACTGACTCCAATCGTGGTAATGACCATGCACTTGTTCCACGTCACCTAACATGAGCATCCGGTGCAACAAAATTGTTTTACACAATTTTGGTGCGCTTCCCGAAAGCCGTGCATCGAACGTGCGACGAGATTACCACTGACTCCAATCATGGTAACGACCACGCACTTGTTCCACGTCACCTAAGATGAGCATCCGGTGCAACAAAAATTTTTGCACACTTCTGGTGCGCTTCGATAGCCGCGGCATCGAACGAGCGACGAGATTACCATCGACTCCAATCGTGGTAACGACCACGCACTTGTTCCACTTCACTTAAAATGAGTATCCGTGCAACAAAATTTTTTGCACACTTATGGTGCACTTCCCGAAAAGCCGTGCATCGAACGTGCGACGAGGTTACCACCGACTCTAATCGTGGTAATGACCATGCACTTGTTCCACGTCACCTAACATGAGCATCCGGTGCAACAAAATTTTTTTGCACACTTCTAGTGCGCTTCCCGAAAGCCGTGCATCGAACGTGCGACGAGATTACCACAAACTCCAATCGTGGTAATGACCATGCACTTGTTCCACGCCACCTAACATGAGCATCCGGTGCAACAAAATTTTTTTGCACACTTCTAGTGCGCGCTTCCCGAAAGCCGTGCATCGAACGTGCGACGAGATTACCACAAACTCCAATCGTGGTAATGACCATGCACTTGTTCCACGTCACCTAACATGAGCATCCGGTGCAACAAAATTTTTTGCACAGTTCTCGTGCGCTTCCCGAAAAGCCGTGCATCGAACGTGCGACGAGATTACCACCGACTCCAACCAGGGGGTAACAATCATGCACATGTTCCACGTCACCTAAGATGAGCATCCGGTGCAACAAAAATTTTTGCACACTTCGGTGCGCTTCCCCGATAGCCGTGCATCCGAATGTGCGACGAGATTACCATCGACCGCAATCGTGGTAACGACCACGCACTTGTTCCACTTCACCTAACACGAGTATCCGTGCAACAAAATTTTTTTGCACACTTATGGTGCACTTTCCGAAAGCCGTGCATCGAACGTGCGAGATTAGATTACCACTGACTCCAATCGTGGTAATGACCATACACTTGTTCCACGTCACCTGACATGAGCATCCGGTGCAACAAAATTTTTTTGCACACTTCTGGTGCGCTTCCCGAAAGCCGTGCATCGAATGTGCGACGAGATTACCACTAACTCCAATCGTGGTAATGGCCGCGCACTTGTTCCACGTCATAGCATCCGGTGTAACAAAATTTTTTTGCACACTTCTGGTGCGCTTCCCGAAAGCCGTGCATCGAACGTGCGACGAGATTACTACTAACTCCAAACGTGGTAACGACCGCGCACTTGTTCCACGTCACCTAAGATGAGCATCCGGTGCAATAATTTTTTTTGCACACTTCTAGTGCGCTTCACGAAAGCCGTGCATCGAACGTCACGGCGAGATTACCACTAACTCCAAACGTTGTAAGGACCGCGCACTTGTTCCATGTCACAGCATCCGCCGCAACAATTTTTTTTGCACACTTCTAGTGCGCTTCCCAAAAGCCGTGCATCGAACGTGCGATGAGATTACCACTGATTCCAATTGTGGTAACGACAGCAGCTTGTCCCACGTCACCTAAGATGAGCATCCGGTGCAATAAAATTTTTTGCATACTTCGGTGCGCTTCGAAAGCCATGCATCGAACGTGCGATGAGATTACCACTAAATCCAAAACGTGGTAAGGACCGCGCACTTGTTCCACGTCACAACATCCGTTGCAACAAAAATTTTTTTGCACACTTCTGGTGCGCATCTCGAAAGTCGTGCATCAAACGTGCGACGAGCTTACCATCGACTCTAATCGTGGCAACGACCACGCACTTGTTCCACGTCACCTAAGATGAGCATCTAGTGCAACACAATTTTTTCCACACTTCTAGTGTGCTTCCCGAAAGCCGTGCATCGAACGTGCGACAAGATTACCACCGACTCCAAACATGGTAACGACCGTGCCCTTGTTCCACGTCACTTAAGACGAGCATCCGTGCAACAAAAAATTTTTACACACTTCGTGTGCGCTTCCCGATAGCCGTGCATTGAATGTACGACGAGATTACCACCGACTCCAATCATGGTAACGACCACGCACTTGTCCCACGTCACCTAAGATGAGCATCCGGTGCAACAAAAAAATTTTGCACACTTCGCGCGCTTCCCGATAGCCGCATCGAATGTGCGACGAGAATACCATCGACTCGGTCGTGATAACGACCACGCACTTGTTCCACTTCACCTAACATGAGTATCCGGTGCAACAAAATTTTTTTGCACACTTATGGTGCACTTCCCGAAAGCCGTGCATCGAACGTGCGACGAGATTACCACCGACTCCAATCGTGGTAATGACCATGCACTTGTTCCACGTCACCTAACATGAGGCATCCGGTGCAACAAAATTGTTTTACACAATTTTGGTGCGCTTCCCGAAAGCCGCACATCGAACGTGCGACGAGATTACCACCGACTCCAATCATGGTAACGACCACGCACTTGTTCCACGCCACCTAAGATGAGCATCCGTGCAACAAAAATTTTTGCACACTTCGGTGCGCTTCTCGATAGCCGTGCATCGAACGAGCGACGAGATTACCATCGACTCCAATCGTGGTAACGACCACGCACTTGTTCCACTTCACTTAAAATGAGTATCCCAAGCAACAAAATTTTTTTTGCACACTTATGGTGCACTTCCCTGAAAGCCCGCATCGAACGTGCGACGAGGTTACCACCGACTCTAATCGTGGTAATGACCATGCACTTGTTCCACGTCACCTAACATGAGCATCCGGTGCAACAAAATTTTTTGCACACTTCGTGTGCGCCCCCGAGCCGCATCGAACGTGCGACGAGATTACCACTAACCCCAATCGTGATAATGACCACGCACTTGTTCCACGCCTCCCAACATGAGCATCCGGTGCAACAAAATTTTTTGCACACTTCTAGTGCGCTTCCCGAAAGCCGTGCATCGAACGTGCGGCGACGAGATTACCACAAACTCCAATCGTGGTAATGACCATGCACTTGTTCCACGTCACCTAACATGAGCATCCGTGTGCAACAAAATTTTTTTGCACAGCCTAAAGTGCGCTTCCGAAAGCCGCATCGAACGTGCGACGAGATTACCACCGACTCCAACCAGGGTAACAATCATGCACATGTTCCACGTCACCTAAGATGAGCATCCGGTGCAACAAAAATTTTTTGCACACTTCGCGCGCTTCCCGATAGTCGTGCATCGAATGTGCGACGAGATTACCATCGACCGCAATCGTGGTAACGACCACGCACTTGTTCCACTTCACCTAACACGAGTATCCGGTGCAACAAAATTTTTTTTGCACACTTATGGTGCACTTTCCGGAAAGCCGTGCATCGAACGTGCGACGAGATTACCACCGACTCCAATCGTGGTAATGACCATACACTTGTTCCACGTCACCCGACATGAGCATCCGGTGCAACAAAATTTTTTGCACACTTCGCGCGCTTCCCCCAAAGCCGCATCGAATGTGCGACGAGATTACCACTAACTCCAATCGTGGTAATGACCGCCAAGCACTTGTTCCATCGCCATAGCATCCGGTGCAACAAAATTTTTTTTTGCACACTTCGTGCGCTTCCCCGAAAGCCGTGCATCGAACGTGCGACGAGATTACTACTAACTCCAAACGTGGTAACGACCACAAGCACTTGTTCCACGTCACCTAAGATGAGCATCCGGTGCAATAATTTTTTTGCACACTTCTAGTGCGCTTCCTGAAAGCCGTGCATCGAACGTGCGATGAGATTACCACTAACTCCAAACGTTGTAAGGACCGCGCACTTGTTCCATGTCACAAAGATCCGCCCGCAACAATTTTTTTTTGCACACTTCTAGTGCGCTTCCCAAAAGCCGTGCATCGAACGCATGCGATGAGATTACCACGATTCCAATTGTGGTAACGACAAATGCAGCTTGTCCCACGTCACCTAAGATGAGCATCCGGTGCAATAAAAATTTTTTTTACATACTTCGCGCTTCCCGAAAGCCATGCATCGAACGTGCGATGAGATTACCACTAAATCCAAACGTGGTAAGGACCGCGCACTTGTTCCACGTCACAACATCCGTTGCAACAAAAATTTTTTGCACACTTCGGCGCGCATCTCGAAAGTCGTGCATCAAACGTGCGACGAGCTTACCATCGACTCTAATCGTGGGTAACGACCACGCACTTGTTCCACGTCACCTAAGATGAGCATCTAGTGCAACACAATTTTTTTCCACACTTCTAGTGTGCTTCCTGAAAGCCGTGCATCGAACGTGCGACAAGATTACCACCGACTCCAAACATGGTAACGACCGTGCCCTTGTTCCACCTCACTTAAGACGAGCATCCGGTGCAACAAAAAAAATTTTACACACTTCGGTGCGCTTCCCGATAGCCGCATTGAATGTACGACGAGATTACCACCGACTCCAATCATGGTAACGACCACGCACTTGTCCCACGTCACCTAAGATGAGCATCCGGTGCAACAAAAAATTTTTGCACACTTCGTGCGCGCTTCCCGATAGCCGTGCATCGAATGTGCGACGAGAATACCATCGACTCCAATCGTGGTAACGACCACGCACTTGTTCCACTTCACCTAACATGAGTATCCGGTGCAACAAAATTTTTTTTGCACACTTATGGTGCACTTCCCGAAAGCCGCGCATCGAACGTGCGACGAGATTACCACCGACTCAATCGTGGTAATGACCATGCACTTGTTCCACGTCACCTAACATGAGCATCCATTGCAACAAAATTGTTTTACACAATTTTGGTGCGCTTCCCGAAAGCCGTGCATCGAACGTGCGACGAGATTACCACTGACTCCAATCATGGTAACGACCACGCACTTGTTCCACGTCACCTAAGATGAGCATCCGGTGCAACAAAAATTTTTGCACACTTCTGGTGCGCTTCTCGATAGCCGTGCATCGAACGAGCGACGAGATTACCACTGACTCCAATCGTGGTGACGACCACGCACTTGTTCCACTTCACTTAAAATGAGTATCCGGTGCAACAAAATTTTTTTGCACACTTATGGTGCACTTCCTGAAAGCCGTGCATCGAACGTGCGGCGAGGTTACCACCGACTCTAATCGTGGTAATGACCATGCACTTGTTCCACGTCACCTAACATGAGCATCCGGTGCAACAAAATTTTTTGCACACACTGCGGTGCGCTCCCGAAAGCCGTGCATCGAACGTCGCGACGAGATTACCACTAACCCCAATCGTGATAATGACCACGCACTTGTTCCACGTCTCCCAACATGAGCATCCGGTGCAACAAAATTTTTTTTGCACACTTCTAGTGCGCTTCCCGAAAGCCGTGCATCGAACGTGCGACGAGATTACCACAAACTCCAATCGTGGTAATGACCATGCACTTGTTCCACGTCACCTAACATGAGCATCCGGCGCAACAAAATTTTTTTTGCACAGTTCTGGTGCGCTTCCCGAAAGCCGTGCATCGAACGTGCGACGAGATTACCACTGACTCCAACCAGGGTAACAATCATGCACATGTTCCACGTCACCTAAGATGAGCATCCGGTGCAACAAAAATTTTTGCACACTTCTGGTGCGCTTCCCGATAGCCGTGCATCGAATGTGCGACGAGATTACCACTGACTGCAATCGTGGTAACGACCACGCACTTGTTCCACTTCACCTAACACGAGTATCCGGTGCAACAAAATTTTTTTGCACACTTATGGTGCACTTTCCGAAAGCCGTGCATCGAACGTGCGACGAGATTACCACTGACTCCAATCGTGGTAATGACCATACACTTGTTCCACGTCACCTGACATGAGCATCCGGTGCAACAAAATTTTTTTGCACACTTCTGGTGCGCTTCCCGAAAGCCGTGCATCGAATGTGCGACGAGATTACCACTAACTCCAATCGTGGTAATGACCGCGCACTTGTTCCACGTCATAGCATCCGGTGCAACAAAATTTTTTTTACACACTTCTGGTGCGCTTCCCGAAAGCCGTGCATCGAACGTGCGACGAGATTACTACTAACTCCAAACGTGGTAACGACCGCGCACTTGTTCCACGTCACCTAAGATGAGCATCCGGTGCAATAATTTTTTTTGCACACTTCTAGTGCGCTTCCTGAAAGCCGTGCATCGAACGTGCGATGAGATTACCACTAACTCCAAACGTTGTAAGGACCGCGCACTTGTTCCATGTCACAACGATCCGCCGCAACAATTTTTTTGCACACTTCTAGTGCGCTTCCCAAAAGCCGTGCATCGAACGTGCGATGAGATTACCACTGATTCCAATTGTGGTAACGACAGCGCAGTTGTCCCACGTCACCTAAGATGAGCATCCGGTGCAATAAAATTTTTTTGCATACTTAAGTGCGCTTCCCGAAAGCCATGCATCGAACGTGCGATGAGATTACCACTAAATCCAAACGTGGTAAGGACCGCGCACTTGTTCCACGTCACAACATCCGTTGCAACAAAAATTTTTTGCACACTTCTGGTGCGCATCTCGAAAGTCGTGCATCAAACGTGCGACGAGCTTACCACTGACTCTAATCGTGGCAACGACCACGCACTTGTTCCACGTCACCTAAGATGAGCATCTAGTGCAACACAATTTTTTTCCACACTTCTAGTGTGCTTCCTGAAAGCCGTGCATCGAACGTGCGACAAGATTACCACTGACTCCAAACATGGTAACGACCGTGCCCTTGTTCCACGTCACTTAAGACGAGCATCCGGTGCAACAAAAATTTTTTACACACTTCTGGTGCGCTTCCCGATAGCCGTGCATTGAATGTACGACGAGATTACCACTGACTCCAATCATGGTAACGACCACGCACTTGTCCCACGTCACCTAAGATGAGCATCCGGTGCAACAAAAATTTTTGCACACTTCTGGTGCGCTTCCCGATAGCCGTGCATCGAATGTGCGACGAGAATACCACTGACTCCAATCGTGGTAACGACCACGCACTTGTTCCACTTCACCTAACATGAGTATCCGGTGCAACAAAATTTTTTGCACACTTATGGTGCACTTTCCCGAAAGCCGTGCATCGAACGTGCGACGAGATTACCACTGACTCCAATCGTGGTAATGACCATGCACTTGTTCCACGTCACCTAACATGAGCATCCGGTGCAACAAAATTGTTTTACACAATTTTGGTGCGCTTCCCGAAAGCCGTGCATCGAACGTGCGACGAGATTACCACTGACTCCAATCATGGTAACGACCACGCACTTGTTCCACGTCACCTAAGATGAGCATCCGGTGCAACAAAAATTTTTGCACACTTCTGGTGCGCTTCTCGATAGCCGTGCATCGAACGAGCGACGAGATTACCACTGACTCCAATCGTGGTGACGACCACGCACTTGTTCCACTTCACTTAAAATGAGTATCCGGTGCAACAAAATTTTTTTGCACACTTATGGTGCACTTCCCGAAAGCCGTGCATCGAACGTGCGACGAGGTTACCACTGACTCTAATCGTGGTAATGACCATGCACTTGTTCCACGTCACCTAACATGAGCATCCGGTGCAACAAAATTTTTTTGCACACTTCTGGTGCGCTTCCCGAAAGCCGTGCATCGAACGTGCGACGAGATTACCACTAACCCCAATCGTGATAATGACCACGCACTTGTTCCACGTCTCCCAACATGAGCATCCGGTGCAACAAAATTTTTTTTGCACACTTCTAGTGCGCTTCCCGAAAGCCGTGCATCGAACGTGCGACGAGATTACCACAAACTCCAATCGTGGTAATGACCATGCACTTGTTCCACGTCACCTAACATGAGCATCCGGTGCAACAAAATTTTTTTTGCACAGTTCTGGTGCGCTTCCCGAAAGCCGTGCATCGAACGTGCGACGAGACTACCACCGACTCCAATCGTGGTAATGACCACGCTCTTGTTCTACGTCACCTAACATGAGCATCCGGTGCAACAAAATTTTTTTATACACTTCCGTGCGCTTCCCCGAAAGCCGCATCGAACGTGCGACGAGATTACCACCGACTCCAACCATGGTAACAATCATGCACATGTTCCACGTCACCTAAGATGAGCATCCGGTGCAACAAAAATTTTTGCACACTTCGGTGCGCTTCCCGATAGCCGTGCATCGAATGTGCGACGAGATTACCATCGATCGCAATCGTGGTAACGACCACGCACTTGTTCCACTTCACCTAACACGAGTATCCGGTGCAACAAAATTTTTTTGCACACTTATGGTGCACTTTCCGAAAGCCGTGCATCGAACGTGCAACGAGATTACCACCGACTCCAATCGTGGTAATGACCATACACTTGTTCCACGTCACCGACATGAGCATCCAAGGCAACAAAATTTTTTGCACACTTCGGTGCGCTTCCCGAAAGCCGCATCGAAGGTGCGACGAGATTACCACTAACTCCAATCGTGGTAATGACCGCGCACTTGTTCCACGTCATAGCATCCGGTGCAACAAAATTTTTTTGCACACTTCGTGCGCTTCCCGAAAAGCCGTGCATCGAACGTGCGACGAGATTACTACTAACTCCAAACGTGGTAACGACCGCGCACTTGTTCCACGTCACCTAAGATGAGCATCCGGTGCAATAATTTTTTTGCACACTTCTAGTGCGCTTCCCTGAAAAGCCGTGCATCGAACGTGCGATGAGATTACCACTAACTCCAATCGTGGTAAGGACCGCGCACTTGTTCCATGTCACAGCATCCGCCGCAACAATTTTTTTTGCACACTTCTAGTGCGCTTCCCAAAAGCCGTGCATCGAACGTGCGATGAGATTACCACTGATTCCAATTGTGGTAACGACAAATAGCTTGTCCCACGTCACCTAAGATGAGCATCTGGTGCAATAAAATTTTTTGCATACTTCGGTGCGCTTCCCGAAAGCCATGCATCGAACGTGCGATGAGATTACCACTAAATCCAAACGTGGTAAGGACCGCGCGACTTGTTCCACGCCACAACATCCGTTGCAACAAAAATTTTTGCACACTTCGGTGCGCATCTCGAAAGTCGTGCATCAAACGTGCGACGAGCTTACCATCGACTCTAATCGTGGCAACGACCACGCACTTGTTCCACGTCACCTAAGATGAGCATCTAGTGCAACACAATTTTTTTCCACACTTCTAGTGTGCTTCCTGAAAGCCGTGCATCGAACGTGCGACAAGATTACCACTGACTCCAAACATGGTAACGACCGTGCCCTTGTTCCACGTCACTTAAGACGAGCATCCGTGCAACAAAAATTTTTTACACACTTCGGTGCGCTTCCCGATAGCCGTGCATTGAATGTACGACGAGATTACCACCGACTCAATCATGGTAACGACCACGCACTTGTCCCACGTCACCTAAGATGAGCATCCGGTGCAACAAAAAATTTTTGCACACTTCGGTGCGCTTCCCGATAGCCGTGCATCGAATGTGCGACGAGAATACCATCGACTCCAATCGTGGTAACGACCACGCACTTGTTCCACTTCACCTAACATGAGTATCCGGTGCAACAAAATTTTTTGCACACTTATGGTGCACTTTCCCGAAAGCCGTGCATCGAACGTGCGACGAGATTACCACCGACTCCAATCGTGGTAATGACCATGCACTTGTTCCACGTCACCTAACATGAGCATCCGGTGCAACAAAATTGTTTTTACACAATTTTGGTGCGCTTCCCCTAAAGCCGTGCATCGAACGTGCGACGAGATTACCACCGACTCCAATCATGGTAACGACCACGCACTTGTTCCACGTCACCTAAGATGAGCATCCGGTGCAACAAAAAATTTTTGCACACTTCGGTGCGCTTCTCGATAGCCGTGCATCGAACGAGCGGCGGCAGATTACCATCGACTCAATCGTGGTGACGACCACGCACTTGTTCCACTTCACTTAAAATGAGTATCCGGTGCAACAAAATTTTTTTGCACACTTATGGTGCACTTCCTGAAAGCCGTGCATCGAACGTGCGACGAGGTTACCACTGACTCTAATCGTGGTAATGACCATGCACTTGTTCCACGTCACCTAACATGAGCATCCGGTGCAACAAAATTTTTTGCACACTTCGGTGCGCTTCCCGAAAGCCGTGCATCGAACGTGCGACGAGATTACCACTAACCCCAATCGTGATAATGACCACGCACTTGTTCCACGCCTCCCAACATGAGCATCCGTGCAACAAAATTTTTTTTTGCACACTTCTAGTGCGCTTCCCGAAAGCCGTGCATCGAACGTGCGACGAGATTACCACAAACTCCAATCGTGGTAATGACCATGCACTTGTTCCACGTCACCTAACATGAGCATCCGGTGCAACAAAATTTTTTTTGCAGCTCGTGCGCTTCCCGAAAGCCGTGCATCGAACGTGCGACGAGACTACCACCGACTCCAATCGTGGTAATGACCACGCTCTTGTTCTACGTCACCTAACATGAGCATCCGGTGCAACAAAATTTTTTTACACACTTCCGGTGCGCTTCCCGAAAGCCGTGCATCGAACGTGCGACGAGATTACCACTGACTCCAACCATGGTAACAATCATGCACATGTTCCACGTCACCTAAGATGAGCATCCGGTGCAACAAAAATTTTTGCACACTTCTGGTGCGCTTCCCGATAGCCGTGCATCGAATGTGCGACGAGATTACCACTGACTGCAATCGTGGTAACGACCACGCACTTGTTCCACTTCACCTAACACGAGTATCCGGTGCAACAAAATTTTTTTGCACACTTATGGTGCACTTTCCCGAAAGCCGCATCGAACGTGCAACGAGATTACCACCGACTCAATCGTGGTAATGACCATACACTTGTTCCACGTCACCTGACATGAGCATCCGGTGCAACAAAATTTTTTTGCACACTTCTGGTGCGCTTCCCGAAAGCCGTGCATCGAAGGTGCGACGAGATTACCACTAACTCCAATCGTGGTAATGACCGCGCACTTGTTCCACGTCATAGCATCCGGTGCAACAAAATTTTTTTGCACACTTCTGGTGCGCTTCCCGAAAAGCCGTGCATCGAACGTGCGACGAGATTACTACTAACTCCAAACGTGGTAACGACCGGCGCACTTGTTCCACGTCACCTAAGATGAGCATCCGGTGCAATAATTTTTTTGCACACTTCTAGTGCGCTTCCTGAAAGCCGTGCATCGAACGTGCGATGAGATTACCACCACTAACTCCAAACGTTGTAAGGACCGCGCACTTGTTCCATGTCACAGCATTCACAGCATCCGCCGCAACAATTTTTTTTGCACACTTCTAGTGCGCTTCCCAAAAAAGCCGTGCATCGAACGTGCGATGAGATTACCACTGATTCCAATTGTGGTAACGACAAAGCAGATTGTCCCACGTCACCTAAGATGAGCATCTGGTGCAATAAAATTTTTTGCATACTTCGGTGCGCTTCCCGAAAGCCATGCATCGAACGTGCGATGAGATTACCACTAAATCCAAACGTGGTAAGGACCGCGCACTTGTTCCACGTCACAACATCCGTTGCAACAAAAATTTTTTTGCACACTTCTGGTGCGCATCTCGAAAGTCGTGCATCAAACGTGCGACGAGCTTACCACTGACTCTAATCGTGGCAACGACCACGCACTTTGTTCCACGTCACCTAAGATGAGCATCTAGTGCAACACAATTTTTTTCCACACTTCTAGTGTGCTTCCTGAAAGCCGTGCATCGAACGTGCGACAAGATTACCACTGACTCCAAACATGGTAACGACCGTGCCCTTGTTCCACGTCACTTAAGACGAGCATCCGGTGCAACAAAAATTTTTTACACACTTCTGGTGCGCTTCCCGATAGCCGTGCATTGAATGTACGACGAGATTACCACTGACTCCAATCATGGTAACGACCACGCACTTGTCCCACGTCACCTAAGATGAGCATCCGGTGCAACAAAAATTTTTGCACACTTCTGGTGCGCTTCCCGATAGCCGTGCATCGAATGTGCGACGAGAATACCACTGACTCCAATCGTGGTAACGACCACGCACTTGTTCCACTTCACCTAACATGAGTATCCGGTGCAACAAAATTTTTTTGCACACTTATGGTGCACTTTCCCGAAGCCGTGCATCGAACGTGCGACGAGATTACCACCGACTCCAATCGTGGTAATGACCATGCACTTGTTCCACGTCACCTAACATGAGCATCGGTGCAACAAAATTGTTTTACACAATTTTGGTGCGCTTCCCGAAAGCCGTGCATCGAACGTGTGACGAGATTACCACCGACTCCAATCATGGTAACGACCACGCACTTGTTCCACGTCACCTAAGATGAGCATCCGGTGCAACAAAAAATTTTTGCACACTTCGGTGCGCTTCTCGATAGCCGTGCATCGAACGAGCGACGAGATTACCATCGACTCAATCGTGGTAACGACCACGCACTTGTTCCACTTCACTTAAAATGAGTATCCGGTGCAACAAAATTTTTTTGCACACTTATGGTGCACTTCCCCCAAAGCCGTGCATCGAACGTGCGACGAGGTTACCATTGACTCTAATCGTGGTAATGACCATGCACTTGTTCCACGTCACCTAACATGAGCATCCGGTGCAACAAAATTTTTTTGCACACTTCTGGTGCGCTTCCCGAAAGCCGTGCATCGAACGTGCGACGAGATTACCACTAACCCCAATCGTGATAATGACCACGCACTTGTTCCACGTCTCCCAACATGAGCATCCGGTGCAACAAAATTTTTTTGCACATGATGCATCCGCCCAGTGGGGTTGGATGAAAAGCCCAACACACCGATCCGATTCCCTGAATCCTGCAATCTTAGCACCGACAAATTAATTACGACGCACCAATCCGGCTACAACGCCACTAGGGCCTCTTGTTGCGCTTCGGCAATCTTAGCACCGCACTTCAGCGCACCCCTTACAGAAAAGGCCCAATCACCCCAAAAGACTAGTCTGTGGGGGAAGGGTGGCTCTCCCTTTTAAGGTGGCTTCCTCCTCCCAAGCTAAGCAAGGTGGGATTATTTAGAGGCTCACACCACGCCGCCCGACACTACAACCGGGCCACTTGGCCCATTGTTGCGCAAATAGTGGAGGATGTCCTCATCAGACACTTCTAGTGCGCTTCCCCCGAAAGCCGCATCGAACGTGCGACGAGATTACCACAAACTCCAATCGTGGTAATGACCATGCACTTGTTCCACGTCACCTAACATGAGCATCCGGTGCAACAAAATTTTTTTTGCACAGTTCTGGTGCGCTTCCCGAAAGCCGTGCATCGAACGTGCGACGAGATTACCACCGACTCCAATCGTGGTAATGACCACGCTCTTGTTCTACGTCACCTAACATGAGCATCCGGTGCAACAAAATTTTTTTACACACTTCCGGTGCGCTTCCCGAAAGCCGTGCATCGAACGTGCGACGAGATTACCACTGACTCCAACCATGGTAACAATCATGCACATGTTCCACGTCACCTAAGATGAGCATCCGGTGCAACAAAAATTTTTGCACACTTCTGGTGCGCTTCCCGATAGCCGTGCATCGAATGTGCGACGAGATTACCACTGACTGCAATCGTGGTAACGACCACGCACTTGTTCCACTTCACCTAACACGAGTATCCGGTGCAACAAAATTTTTTTGCACACTTATGGTGCACTTTCCGAAAGCCGTGCATCGAACGTGCGACGAGATTACCACTGACTCCAATCGTGGTAATGACCATACACTTGTTCCACGTCACCCCGACATGAGCATCCGGTGCAACAAAATTTTTTGCACACTTCGGTGCGCTTCCCGAAAGCCGTGCATCGAAGGTGCGACGAGATTACCACTAACTCCAATCGTGGTAATGACCGCGCACTTGTTCCACGTCATAGCATCCGGTGCAACAAAATTTTTTTTTGCACACTTCGTGCGCTTCGAAAGCCGTGCATCGAACGTGCGACGAGATTACTAACTCCAAACGTGGTAACGACCGGCAAGACTTGTTCCACGTCACCTAAGATGAGCATCCGTGCAATAATTTTTTTGCACACTTCTAGTGCGCTTCCTGAAAGCCGTGCATCGAACGTGCGATGAGATTACCACTAACTCCAAACGTTGTAAGGACCGCGCACTTGTTCCATGTCACAAAGATCCGCCCGCCGCAACAATTTTTTTTTTGCACACTTCTAGTGCGCTTCCCAAAAGCCGTGCATCGAACGTGCGATGAGATTACCACTGATTCCAATTGTGGTAACGACAAATAAGCAGCTTGTCCCACGTCACCTAAGATGAGCATCTGGTGCAATAAAATTTTTTGCATACTTCGTGCGCTTCCCCGAAAGCCATGCATCGAACGTGCGATGAGATTACCACTAAATCCAAACGTGGTAAGGACCGGCGCACTTGTTCCACGTCACAACATCCGTTGCAACAAAAAAAATTTTTTGCACACTTCTGGTGCGCATCTCGAAAGTCGTGCATCAAACGTGCGACGAGCTTACCATCGACTCTAATCGTGGCAACGACCACGCACTTGTTCCACGTCACCTAAGATGAGCATCTAGTGCAACACAATTTTTTTCCACACTTCTAGTGTGCTTCCCGAAAGCCGTGCATCGAACGCGTGCGACAAGATTACCACCGACTCCAAACATGGTAACGACCGTGCCCTTGTTCCACGTCACTTAAGACGAGCATCCGGTGCAACAAAAATTTTTACACACTTCGGTGCGCTTCCCGATAGCCGTGCATTGAATGTACGACGAGATTACCACCGACTCCAATCATGGTAACGACCACGCACTTGTCCCACGTCACCTAAGATGAGCATCCGGTGCAACAAAAATTTTTGCACACTTCGTGCGCTTCCCCCGATAGCCGTGCATCGAATGTGCGACGAGAATACCATCGACTCCAATCGTGGTAACGACCACGCACTTGTTCCACTTCACCTAACATGAGTATCCGGTGCAACAAAATTTTTTTGCACACTTATGGTGCACTTTCCGAAAGCCGCATCGAACGTGCGACGAGATTACCACCGACTCCAATCGTGGTAATGACCATGCACTTGTTCCACGTCACCTAACATGAGCATCCGGTGCAACAAAATTGTTTTACACAATTTTGGTGCGCTTCCCGAAAGCCGTGCATCGAACGTGCGACGAGATTACCACTGACTCCAATCATGGTAACGACCACGCACTTGTTCCACTTCACCTAAGATGAGCATCCGGTGCAACAAAAATTTTTGCACACTTCGTGCGCTTCTCGATAGCCGTGCATCGAACGAGCGACGAGATTACCACTGACTCCAATCGTGGTAACGACCACGCACTTGTTCCACTTCACTTAAAATGAGTATCCGGTGCAACAAAATTTTTTTGCACACTTATGGTGCACTTCCCGAAAGCCGTGCATCGAACGTGCGACGAGGTTACCATTGACTCTAATCGTGGTAATGACCATGCACTTGTTCCACGTCACCTAACATGAGCATCCGGTGCAACAAAAATTTTTTGCACACTTCTGGTGCGCTTCCCGAAAGCCGTGCATCGAACGTGCGACGAGATTACCACTAACCCCAATCGTGATAATGACCACGCACTTGTTCCACGTCTCCCAACATGAGCATCCGGTGCAACAAAATTTTTTTTTTGCACACTTCTAGTGCGCTTCCCCGAAAGCCGTGCATCGAACGTGCGACGAGATTACCACAAACTCCAATCGTGGTAATGACCATGCACTTGTTCCACGTCACCTAACATGAGCATCCGGTGCAACAAAATTTTTTTGCACAGTTCTGCGCGCTTCCCGAAAGCCGCATCGTGCGTGCAACGAGATTACCACTGACTCCAACCATGGTAACAATCATGCACATGTTCCACGTCACCTAAGATGAGCATCCGGGGCAACAAAAATTTTTGCACACTTCTGGTGCGCTTCCCGATAGCCGTGCATCGAATGTGCGACGAGATTACCATCGATCAGAATCGTGGTAACGACCACGCACTTGTTCCACTTCACCTAACACGAGAATCCGGTGCAACAAAAATTTTTGCACACTTCTGGTGCGCGCTTCCCGATAGCCGTGCATCGAATGTGCGACGAGATTACCATCGACCGTAATCGTGGTAACGACCACGCACTTGTTCCACTTCACCTAACACGAGAATCCGTGCAACAAAATTTTTTTGCACACTTATGGTGCACTTCCCGAAAGCCGTGCATCGAACGTGCGACGAGATTACCACCGACTCCAATCGTGGTAATGACCATACACTTGTTCCACGTCACCTGACATGAGCATCCGGTGCAACAAAATTTTTTTGCACACTTCTGGTGCGCTTCCCGAAAGCCGTGCATCGAATGTGCGACGAGATTACCACTAACTCCAATCGTGGTAATGACCGCGCACTTGTTCCACGTCATAGCATCCGGTGCAACAAATTTTTTTTGCACACTTCGGGCGCTTCCCGAAAGCCGTGCATCGAACGTGCGACGAGATTACTACTAACTCCAAACGTGGTAACGACCGGCGCACTTGTTCCACGTCACCTAAGATGAGCATCCGGTGCAATAATTTTTTTTGCACACTTCTAGTGCGCTTCCCGAAAGCCGTGCATCGAACGTGCGATGAGATTACCACTAACTCCGAACGTTGTAAGGACCGCGCACTTGTTCCATGTCACAGCATCCGCCGCAACAATTTTTTTTGCACACTTCTAGTGCGCTTCCCAAAAGCCGTGCATCGAACGTGCGATGAGATTACCACTGATTCCAATTGTGGCAACGACAAATGCGCTTGTCCCACGTCACCTAAGATGAGCATCCGGTGCAATAAAATTTTTTGCATACTTCTGGTGCGCTTCCCGAAAGCCATGCATCGAACGTGCGATGAGATTACCACTAAATCCAAACGTGGTAAGGACCGCGCACTTGTTCCACGTCACAACATCCGTTGCAACAAAAATTTTTTGCACACTTCGTGCGCATCTCGAAAGTCGCATCAAACGTGCGACGAGCTTACCATCGACTCTAATCGTGGCAACGACCACGCACTTGTTCCACGTCACCTAAGATGAGCATCTAGTGCAACACAATTTTTTCCACACTTCTAGTGTGCTCCCTGAAAGCCGTGCATCGAACGTGCGACGAGATTACCATCGACTCCAATTGTGGTAATGACCACGCTCTTGTTCTATGTCACCTAACATGAACATCCGGTGCTACAAAATTTTTTTACACACTTCCGGTGCGCTTCCCGAAAGCCGTGCATCGAACGTGCGACGAGATTACCATCGACTCCAACCATGGTAACAACCATGCACTTGTTCCACGTCACCTAAGATGAGCACCCGGTGCAACAAAAATTTTTGCACACTTCTGGTGCGCTTCCCGATAGCCGCGGCATCGAATGTGCGACGAGAATACCATCGACTCCAATCGTGGTAACGACCACGCACTTGCTCCACTTCACCTAACATGAGTATCCGGTGCAACAAAAATTTTTTGCACACTTATGGTGCACTTCCCGAAAGCCGTGCATCGAACGTGCGACGAGATTACCACTGACTCCAATCGTGGTAATGACCATGCACTTGTTCCACGTCACCTAACATGAGCATCCGGTGCAACAAAATTGTTTTACACAATTTTGGTGCGCTTCCCCGAAAAGCCGCATCGAACGTGCGACGAGATTACCACCCGACTCCAATCATGGTAACGACCACGCACTTGTTCCACGTCACCTAAAATGAGCATCCGGTGCAACAAAAATTTTTGCACACTTCTAGTGCGCTTCCCGATAGCCGTGCATTGAACGTGCGGCGAGATTACCACTGACTCCAATCGTGGTAACGAGCACGCACTTGTTCCACATCACCTAACATGAGCATCCGGTGCAACAAAAATTTTTTTGCACACTTCTGGTGCACTTCCCGAAAGCCGTGCATCGAACGTGCGACAAGATTACCACTAACTCCAATCATGGTAATGACCATGCACTTGTTCCACGTTACCTAACATGAGCATCCGGTGCAACAAAAATTTATTGCACACTTCTGGTGCGCTTCCTGAAAGCCGTGCATCGAACGTGCGACGAGATTACCACTAACTCCAATCGTGGTAATGACCATGCACCTGTTCCACGTCACCTAAGATGAGCATCCGGTGCAACAAAAATGTTTTGCACACTTCTGGTGCGCTTCCCGAAAGCCGTGCATCGAACGTGCGACGAGATTACCACCGACTCCAATCGTGGGAACGACCACGCACTTGTTCCACGTCACCTAACATGGGCATCCGGTGCAACAAAATTTTTTTGAACACTTCTGGTGCGCTTCCCGAAAGCCGTGCATCGAACGTGCGACGAGATTACCACCGACTCTAATCACGGTAATGACCACGCCCTTGTTCCACGTCACCTAACATGAGCATCCGGTGCAACAAAATTTTTATACACACTTCTGGTGCGCTTCCCGAAAGCCGTGCATCGAACGTGCGACGAGATTACCACTGACTCCAACCATGGTAACAACCATGCACTTGTTCCACGTCACCTAAGATGAGCATCCGGTGCAACAAAAATTTTTGCACACTTCTGGTGCACTTCCCGATAGCCGTCCATCGAATGTGCGACGAGAATACCACTGACTCCAATCGTGGTAACGACCATGCACTTGTTCCACTTCACCTAACATGAGTATCCGGTGCAACAAAATTTTTTTTGCACACTTATGGTGCACTTCCCGAAAGCCGTGCATCGAACGTGCGACGAGATTACCACTGACTCCAATCGTGGTAATGACCATGCACTTGTTCCACGTCACCTAACATGAGCATCCGGTGCAACAAAATTGTTTTACACAATTTTGGTGCGCTTCCCGAAAGCCGTGCATCGAACGTGCGACGAGATTACCACTGACTCCAATCATGGTAACGACCACACACTTGTTCCACGTCACCTAAAATGAGCATCCGGTGCAACAAAAATTTTTGCACACTTCTAGTGCGCTTCCCGATAGTCCGTGCATTGAACGCGGCGAGATTACCACCGACTCCAATCGTGGTAACGAGCACGCACTTGTTCCACATCACCTAACATGAGCATCCGGTGCAACAAAAATTTTTTTGCACACTTCTGGTGCACTTCCCGAAAGCCGTGCATCGAACGTGCGACAAGATTACCACTAACTCCAATCATGGTAATGACCATGCACTTGTTCCACGTTACCTAACATGAGCATCCGGTGCAACAAAATTTATTGCACACTTCGGTGCGCTTCCCCGAAAAGCCGTGCATCGAACGTGCGACGAGATTACCACTAACTCCAATCGTGGTAATGACCATGCACCTGTTCCACGTCACCTAAGATGAGCATCCGGTGCAACAAAAATGTTTTGCACACTTCTGGTGCGCTTCCTGAAAGCCGTGCATCGAACGTGCGACGAGATTACCACCGACTCCAATCGTGGGAACGACCACGCACTTGTTCCACGTCACCTAACATGGGCATCCGTTGCAACAAAATTTTTTTGAACACTTCGGTGCGCTTCCCGAAAGCCGTGCATCGAACGTGCGACGAGATTACCACCGACTCCAATCGCGGTAATGACCACGCCCTTGTTCCACGTCACCTAACATGAGCATCCGGTGCAACAAAATTTTTATACACACTTCTGGTGCGCTTCCCGAAATCCGTGCATCGAACGTGCGACGAGATTACCACTGACTCCAATCATGGTAACGACCACGCACTTGTTCCACGTCACCTAAGATGAGCATCCGGTGCAACAAAAAAATTTTTGCACACATCCGGTGCGCTTCCCGATAGCCGTCCATCGAACGTGCGACGAGATTACCACTGACTCCAATCGTGGTAACGACCAAGCACTTGTTCCACTTCACCGAACATGAGTATCCGGTGAAACAAAATTTTTTTGCACACTTATGGTGCACTTCCCGAAAGCCGTGCATCGAACGTGCGACGAGATCACCACTAACTCCAATCGTGGTAATGACCATGCACTTGTTCCACGTCACCTAACACGAGCATCCGGTGCAACAAAATTTTTTGCACACTTCGCGCTTCCCCGAAAAGCCGTGCATCGAACGTGCGACGAGATTACCACTAACTCCAATCGTGGTAATGACCATGCACCTATTCCACGTCACCTAAGATGAGCATCCGGTGCAACAAAAATGTTTTGCACACTTGTGTTGCGCTTCCTGAAAGCCGGGCATCGAATGTGCGACGAGATTACCACTGACTCCAATCGTGGTAACGACCACGCACTTGTTCCACATCACCTAACATGAGTATCCGGTGCAACAAAATTTTTTTTGCACACTTCGGTGTGCTTCCCGAAAGCCGTGCATCGAACGTGCGACGAGATTACCACCGACTCCAATCGTGGTAATGACCACGCTCTTGTTCTGCGTCACCTAACACGAGCATCCGGTGCAACAAAATTTTTTTACACACTTTTGGTGCGCTTCCCGAAAAGCCGTGCATCGAATGTACGACGAGATTACCACCGACTCCAATCATGGTAACGACCACGCACTTGTCCCACGTCACCTAAGATGAGCATCCGGTGCAACAAAAATTTTTGCACACTTCGGCGCGCTTCCCGATAGCCGTGCATCGAACGTGCGACGAGATTACCACTGACTCCAACCATGGTAACAACCATGCACTTGTTCCACGTCACCTAAGATGAGCATCCGGTGCAACAAAAAATTTTTGCACACTTCGGTGCGCTTCCCGATAGCCGTGCATCGAATGTGCGACGAGATTACCATCGACTCCAATCGTGGTAACGACCACGCACTTGTTCCACTTCACCTAACATGAGTATCCGGTGCAACAAAATTTTTTTGCACACTTATGGTGCACTTCCCAAAAGCCGTGCATCGAACGTGCGACGAGATTACCACTGACTCCAATCGTGGTAATGACCATGCACTTGTTCCACGTCACCTAACATGAGCATCCGGTGCAACAAACTTTTTTTACACACTTTTGGTGCGCTTCCCGAAAGCCGTGCATCGAATGTACGACGAGATTACCACTGACTCCAATCATGGTAACGACCACGCACTTGTCCCACGTCACCTAAGATGAGCATCCGGTGCAACAAAAATTTTTGCACACTTCTGGCGCGCTTCCCGATAGCCGTGCATCGAACGTGCGACGAGATTACCACTGACTCCAGTCGTGGTAACGACCACGCACTTGTTCCACGTCACCTAACATGAGCATCCGGTGCAACAAAATTTTTTTGCACACTTATGGTGCACTTCCCAAAAGTCGTGCATCGAACGTGCGACGAGATTACCACCGACTCCAATCGTGGTAATGACCATGCACTTGTTCCACGTCACCTAACATGAGCATCTGGTGCAACAAAATTTTTTTACCCACTTCTGGTGCGCTTCCCGAATGCCGTGCATCGAACGTGCGATGAGATTACCACTTACTCCAATCGTGGTAATGACCATGCACCTATTCCACGTCACATAAGATGAGTATCCGGTGCAACAAAAATGTTTTGCACACTTCTGGTGCGCTTCCTGAAAGCCGTGCATCGAACGTGCGACGAGATTACCACCGACTCCAATCGTGGTAATGACCACGCTCTTGTTCCACATCACCTAACATGAGCATCCGGTGCAACAAAATTTTTTTACGCACTTCTGGTGCGCTTCCCGAAAGCCGTGCATCGAACGTGCGACGAGATTACCACTGACTCCAATCATGGTAATGACCACGCACTTGTTCCACGTCACCCAAGATGAGCATCCGGTGCAACAAAAATTTTTGCACCCTTCTGGTGCGCTTCTCGATAGCCGTGCATCGAACGAGCGACGAGATTACCACTGACTCCAATCGTGGTAACGACCACGCACTTGTTCCACTTCACTTAAAATGAGTATCCGGTGCAACAAAATTTTTTTGCACACTTATGGTGCACTTCCCGAAAGCCGTGCATCGAACGTGCGACGAGGTTACCACTGACTCTAATCGTGATAATGACCATGCACTTGTTCCACGTCACCTAACATGAGCATCCGGTGCAACAAAATTTTTTTGCACACTTCTGGTGCGCTTCCCGAAAGCCGTGCATCGAACGTGCGACGAGATTACCACTAACCCCAATCGTGATAATGACCATGCACTTGTTCCACGTCTCCTAACATGAGCATCCGGTGCAACAAAATTTTTTTGCACACTTCTAGTGCGCTTCCCGAAAGCCGTGCATCGAACGTGCGACGAGATTACCACAAACTCCAATCGTGGTAATGACCATGCACTTGTTCCACGTCACCTAACATGAGCATCCGGTGCAACAAAATTTTTTTTTACGCAGTTCTGGTGCGCTTCCCGAAAGCCGTGCATCGAACGTGCGACGAGATTACCACCGACTCCAATCGTGGTAATGACCACGCTCTTGTTCTACGTCACCTAACATGAGCATCCGGTGCAACAAAATTTTTTTACACACTTCCGGTGCGCTTCCCGAAAGCCGTGCATCGAACGTGCGACGAGATTACCACTGACTCCAACCATGGTAACAACCATGCACATGTTCCACGTCACCTAAGATGAGCATCCGGTGCAACAAAAATTTTTGCACACTTCTTGTGCGCTTCCCGATAGCCGTGCATCGAATGTGCGACGAGATTACCGCTGACTGCAATCGTGGTAACGACCACGCACTTGTTCCACTTCACCTAACACGAGTATCCGGTGCAACAAAATTTTTTTGCACACTTATGGTGCACTTCCCGAAAGCCGTGCATCGAACGTGCGACGAGATTACCACTGACTCCAATCGTGGTAATGACCATACACTTGTTCCACGTCACCTGACATGAGCATCCGGTGCAACAAAATTTTTTTGCACACTTCTGGTGCGCTTCCCGAAAGCCGTGCATCGAATGTGCGACGAGATTACCACTAACTCCAATCGTGGTAATGACCGCGCACTTGTTCCACGTCATAGCATCCGGTGCAACAAAATTTTTTTTGCACACTTCTGGTGCGCTTCCCGAAAGCCGTGCATCGAACGTGCGATGAGATTACTACTAACTCCAAACGTGGTAACGACCGCGCACTTGTTCCACATCACCTAAGATGAGCATCCGGTGCAATAATTTTTTTTTGCACACTTCTAGTGCGCTTCCCGAAAGCCGTGCATCGAACGTGCGATGAGATTACCACTAACTCCAAACGTGGTAAGGACCGCGGCGCGACTTGTTCCATGTCACAAAGATCCGCCGCAACAATTTTTTTTTTGCACACTTGAGGTGCGCTTCCCGAAAGCCGTGCATCGAACGTCGCGACGAGATTACCATCGACTCCAATCGTGGGCAACGACCGTGCACTTGTTCCACGTCACCTAAGATGAGCATCCGGTGCAATAAATTTTTTGCACACTTCTAGTGCGCTTCCCAAAAGCCGTTATGCATCGAACGCGTGCGATGAGATTACCACTGACTCCAATCGTGATAACGACCGCGCACTTGTTCCACGTCACCTAAGATGAGCATCTGGTCCAATAAAAATTTTTTGCACGCTTCTGGTGTGGTTCCCGAAAGCCGTGCATCGAACGTGCGACAAGATTACCACTGATTCCAAACATGGTAAGAACCGCACACATGTTCCACGTCACTTAAGACGAGCATCCGGTGCAACAAAAAATTTTTGCACACTTCTGGTGCGCTTCCCGAAAGCCGTATCGAACGTATGATGAGATTACCACCGACTACAATTGTGGTAACGACCGCGCACTTGTTACTCGTCACCTAAGACGAGCATCTGATGCAACAAAATTTTTTACCCACTTCTGGTGCGCTTCACGAAAGCCATGCATCAAACGTCCGATGAGATTACCACTAACTCCAAACGTGGTAAGGACCACGCACTTGTTCCATGTCACAAGATCCGCTGCAACAATTTGTTTGCACACATGAGGTGCGCTTCCCGAAAGCCGTGCATCGAACGTGCGACGAGATTACCACAAACTCCAATCATGGTAATGACCATGCACTTGTTCCACGTCACCTAACATGAGCATCCGGTGCAACAAATTTTTTTTTGCACAGTTACGTGCGCTTCCCGAAAGCCGTGCATCGAACGTGCGACGAGATTACCACCGACTCCAATCGTGGTAATGACCACGCTCTTGTTCTACGTCACCTAACATGAGCATCCGGTGCAACAAAATTTTTTTACACACTTCCGGTGCGCTTCCCGAAAGCCGTGCGTCGAACGTGCGACGAGATTACCACTGACTCCAACCATGGTAACAATCATGCACGTGTTCCACGTCACCTAAGATGAGCATCCGGTGCAACAAAAATTTTTGCACACTTCTGGTGCGCTTCCCGATAGCCGTGCATCGAATGTGCGACGAGGTTACCACTGACTGCAATCGTGGTAACGACCACGCATTTGTTCCACTTCACCTAACATGAGTATCCGGTGCAACAAAATCTTTTTGCACACTTATGGTGCACTTCCCGAAAGCCGTGCATCGAATGTGCGACGAGATTACCACTGACTCCAATCGTGGTAATGACCATACACTTATTCCACGTCACCTGACATGAGCATCCGGTGCAACAAAAATTTTTTGCACACTTCTGGTGCGCTTCCCGAAAGCCGTGCATCGAATGTGCGACGAGATTACCACCAACTCCAATTGTGGTAATGGCCGCGCACTTGTTCCACGTCATAGCATCCGGTGCAACAAAATTTTTTTTGCACACTTCTGGTGCGCTTCCCGAAAGCCGTGCATCGAACGTGCGACGAGATTACTACTAACTCCAAACGTGGTAACGACCGCGCACTTGTTCCACGTCACCTAAGATGAGCATCCGGTGCAATAATTTTTTTTGCACACTTCTAGTGCACTTCCCGAATGCCGTGCATCGAACGTGCGATGAGATTACCACTAACTCCAAACGTGGTAAGGACCGCGCACTTGTTCCATGTCACAGCATCCGCCGCAACAATTTTTTTTGCACACTTGAGGTGCGCTTCCCGAAAGCCGTGCATCGAACGTGCGACGAGATTACCACTAACTCCAATCGTGGCAACGACCGCGCACTTGTTCCACGTCACCTAAGATGAGCATCTGGTCCAATAAAAATTTTTTGCACGCTTCTGGTGTGGTTCCCGAAAGCCGTGCATCGAACGTGCGACAAGATTACCACTGACTCCCAACATCGTAAGAACCGCGCACATGTTCCACGTCACTTAAGACGAGCATCCGGTGCAACAAAAATTTTTGCACACTTCGGTGCGCTTCCCGAAAGCCGTATCGAACGTATGATGAGATTACCACCGACTACAATTGTGGTAACGACCACAAGACTTGTAACTCGTCACCTAAGACGAGCATCTGATGCAACAAAATTTTTTTACCCACTTCTGGTGCGCTTCACGAAAGCCATGCATCAAACGTGCGATGAGATTACCACTAACTCCAAACGTGGTAAGGACCACGCACTTGTTCCATGTCACAAAGATCCGCTGCAACAATTTGTTTGCACACATGAGGTGCGCTTCCAAAAAGCCGTGCATCGAACGTGCGACGAGATTACCACTAACTCCAAACGTGGTAACGACCGCGCACTTGTTCCACGTCACTTAAGATGAGCATCCGGTGCAATAAATTTTTTTTGCACACTTCTAGTGCGCTTCCCAAAAGCCATGCATTGAACGTGCCATGAGATTACCACTGAGTCCAATTGTGGTCATGACCGCGCACTTGTTCCACGTCACCTAAGATGAGCATCCGGTGCAACAAAATTTTTGTATACTTCTGGTGCGCTTCCCGAAAGCCATGCATCGAACGTGCGATGAGATTACCACTAACTCCAAACGTGGTAAGGACCGCGCACTTATTCCACGCCACCTAACATGAGCATCCGGTGCAACAAAATTTTTTTTGCACAGTTCTTCGTGCGCTTCCCGAAAGCCGTGCATCGAACGTGCGACGAGATTACCACCGACTCCAATCGTGGTAATGACCACGCTCTTGTTCTACGTCACCTAACATGAGCATCCGGTGCAACAAAATTTTTTTACACACTTCCTATGCGCGCTCCCGAAAGCCGTGCGTCGAACGTCGCGACGAGATTACCACCGACTCCAACCATGGTAACAATCATGCACGTGTTCCACGTCACCTAAGATGAGCATCCGGTGCAACAAAAATTTTTGCACACTTCTGTGCGCTTCCCGATAGCCGTGCATCGAATGTGCGACGAGGTTACCATCGACTGCAATCGTGGTAACGACCACGCATTTGTTCCACTTCACCTAACATGAGTATCCGGTGCAACAAAATCTTTTTGCACACTTATGGTGCACTTCCCGAAAGCCGTGCATCGAACGTGCGACGAGATTACCACTGACTCCAATCGTGGTAATGACCATACACTTGTTCCACGTCACCTGACATGAGCATCCGGTGCAACAAAAATTTTTTGCACACTTCGGTGCGCTTCCGAAAAGCCGTGCATCGAATGTGCGGCGAGATTACCACCAACTCAATTGTGGTAAGGGCGGCGCACTTGTTCCACGTCATAGCATCCGGTGCAACAAAATTTTTTTGCACACTTCGGTGCGCTTCCCGAAAGCCGTGCATCGAACGTGCGACGAGATTACTACTAACTCCAAACGTGGTAACGACCGCGCACTTGTTCCACGTCACCTAAGATGAGCATCCGGTGCAATAATTTTTTTTGCACACTTCTAGTGCACTTCCCGAATGCCGTGCATCGAACGCGTGCGATGAGATTACCACTAACTCCAAACGTGGTAAGGACCGCGCACTTGTTCCATGTCACAAAGATCCGCCGCAACAATTTTTTTGCACACTTGAGGTGCGCTTCCCGAAAGCCGTGCATCGAACGTGCGACGAGATTACCACTAACTCCAATCGTGGCAACGACCGCGCACTTGTTCCACGTCACCTAAGATGAGCATCTGGTCCAATAAAAATTTTTTGCACGCTTCTGGTGTGGTTCCCGAAAGCCGTGCATCGAACGTGCGACAAGATTACCACTGACTCCCAACATGGTAAGAACCGCGCACATGTTCCACGTCACTTAAGACGAGCATCCGGTGCAACAAAAATTTTTTGCACACTTCTGGTGCGCTTCCCGAAAGCCGTGTATCGAACGTATGATGAGATTACCACTGACTACAATTGTGGTAACGACCGCGCACTTGTAACTCGTCACCTAAGACGAGCATCTGATGCAACAAAATTTTTTACCCACTTCTGGTGCGCTTCACGAAAGCCATGCATCAAACGTGCGATGAGATTACCACTAACTCCAAACGTGGTAAGGACCACGCACTTGTTCCATGTCACAGCATCCGCTGCAACAATTTGTTTGCACACATGAGGTGCGCTTCCAAAAAGCCGTGAGATTACCACTAACTCCAAACGTGGTAACGACCGCGCACTTGTTCCACGTCACTTAAGATGAGCATCCGGTGCAATAAATTTTTTTTGCACACTTCTAGTGCGCTTCCCAAAAGCCATGCATTGAACGTGCCATGAGATTACCACTGAGTCCAATTGTGGTCATGACCGCGCACTTGTTCCACGTCACCTAAGATGAGCATCTGGTGCAACAAAATTTTTTGTATACTTCTGGTGCGCTTCCCGAAAGCCATGCATCGAACGTGCGATGAGATTACCACTAACTCCAAACGTGGTAAGGACCGCGCACTTATTCCACGTCACAACATCCGGTGCAACAAAACTTTTTTTGCACACTTCTGGTGCGCATCCCGAAAGCCGTGCATCAAACGTGCGACGAGATTACCACTGACTCCAAATGTGGTAAGGACCGCGCACTTGTTTCACGTCTCCAAAGATGAGCATTCGGTGCAACAAAATTTTTTTGCGCACTTGAGGTGCGCTTCCTGAAAGCCATGCATCGAACGTGCGATGAGATTACCACTAACTCCAAACGTGGTAAGGACCGCGCACTTGTTCCACGTCACAGCATCCGGTGCAACAAATTTTTTTTGCACACTTTAGGTGCGCTTCCCGAAAGCCGTGCATCGATTGTGCGATGAGATTACCACTAACTCCAAACGTGGTAAGGACTACGCACTTGTTCCACGTCACTTAAGACGACCATCCGGTGCAACAAAATTTTTTTGCACACTTCTAGTGCGCTTCCTGAAAGCCGTGCATCAAACGTGCGACAAGATTACCAATGACTCCAAACGTGGTAACGACCGCGCACTTGCTCCACGTCTCCTAAGATGAGCATCCGGTGCAACAAATTTTTTTTGCACATTTCTGGAGCGCTTCCTGAAGCCGTGCATCAAACGTGCGATGAGAATACCACTAATTCCAAACGTGGTAAGGAGCGCCCACTTGTTCCACGTCACCTAAGATAAGCGTCCGGTACAACAAATTTTTTTTGCACACTTCTGGAGCGCTTCCCAAAAGACGTGCATCGAACGTGCGACGAGTTTACCACTGACTCCAATCGTGGTAACGACCACGCACTTGTTCCACGTCACCTAAGATGAGCATCCGGTGCAACCAAATTTTTTTCACACTTCTGGTGCGCTTCCCCAAAGCCGTGCTTCGAACGTGCGATGAGAATACCACAGACTCAAATTATGGTAACGACCGCGCACTTGTTCCACACCTAAGATGAGCATCTGGTGCAATAAAATTTTTGGCACACTTGTGATGCGCTTCCCAAAAGCCGTGCATCGAACGTGTGACAAGATTACCACTGACTCCAAATGTGGTAAGGACCACGCACTTGTACCACGTCACCTAAGACAAGCATCCGGTGCGACAAATTTTTTTTGCACACTTCTGGTGCGCTTCCCAAAAGCCGTGCATCGATCGTGCAATGAGATTACCACTGACACCAAACGTGGTATGGACTGCGCACTTGTTCCATGTTGATATCTGTTAATGCCTACTGAATATTTCGCAAACGCACAGATATCGTTGTAGCACTTCACCCTAAGGTTTGAAATATCGTATCCACAAGGAAACGGTGAGGTTAACTACAACAGCTAACTTAACCCGGAGTAGCAACAAGATCTTTAGAAGGTTGAGAATATAGAGGAGATTGCTAAGGTTGTCACGTTCTACTCTCGATAAGCTATGTTTATATGTTCTATCTGCGGAAATTGTATAGAAAGAGCACAGGCAAAACTATGATCTTTCTACCAATTATACTCCTGCACGGTCCACCAACGGGATAGTGGGATAAATAAGATTCAACGGAGCTATAAGTCACCTCCGCGAGCTACCACCAAATCCGGACGATAGGGTACATCTACGAGTAATCCGAGTCTAAGCGCCACGCCTACACTACGAATTATCCCTTAACCTATTACAATAGATTAAAGCGCTCAAAAGAGACTCGCAGACTAGAAGAATAATACAGACAAAAAGAAGAAGATGATTACCAGAGAAATCCCAGACGTAGATTAACTTTCGCCAAGGTACAAGCCATGGAGGTAGCACCGATAGGCTGGCACCTCCTCCCAAGTCCTTACCCTCTCTGTCTCTCTATTTCTAAGACTAGATCCCAATAAGGATCAGTCTCCTTAATTGCTAACCCTAGAGAGGTCATCCATTCAAGGGACACCTCTCTAATCCTCCTCAGAGAATATGAATTAGGGTTTTATGGGGATGCCTCCCCCAGGGGGGTCCTGCCCTCCTTTTATAGCCCGGTGGGATGAACGTGAGCCCTTGGATTAAACCGACTTTGGCGGACGGCTGAGATTGAAACCCTAAGGCGGTAGAGCATCCTGAGCAAAGCGGGCCACAAACGGGCCAGGGCCCAGACCGACCGGTCTAGGCCCAGACCGGCCGGTCTGGCCTGGTGGCCGTTCCCCCTCCGCTTCAGCGTGGTGTCTTCTCGCGTCTTCTAGAGTCTTGTAGTGCGGCCGCGTTTGTGGAATTCGTATCTTTTCATCCGAACTCTGAAAATGGTAAATGATATGTCCGTTTCGATCGTCTTGACGAGCTCTTCACAATGGTGTATTCCAATTCATCATTTGAGGTGCTTGTAATCTGTCATGTTGGTCCTTCTTTATAGCTTTTTCGCTATGTACCTGTAGAAACATGGATTCACCAAAACTCGTGGAATTCCGTTAGTGTAAACCCTAAGTCTATGTCGGTTGATCGTGAATGTGCCTCTTTCATGAGTTAGTTGATGGATAGATTTGATCATTAATGACCATCAACAACACCCCCACACTTAACATTTGCTAGTCCCTTAGCAAAGCCGAGCTCACGAGGCTATCAAAATATATGTGTATGTTTAAGCATTGTAGCCATCTTGTAGTAACTCCTCGGAATATACGTATTCAGACAAAAGTTCTCCTCCAAGTCTAAACAATAACTGAGCTGACCTTTAAACTTACTCATGTTACCCTTGACTATGGGGCTTATCGGCTCTTACTTGGGTCTTGAGCAATCAAAAGACAGAAAGATCCAGCCAAGCACTATGTCTCAAGCTCTTTGTTCAACTATCATTCTGGAGGTTTTAGAGGTTTTCAAATGAAACTCAGAATTTCCCATGTATGACTCTTTCAAATCTCTCAGTGTATGTGGTATTTATGGATTCTCACCAAGGCAGTAAATGATGTTTGCCTGTCTTTTCATCCTATAACTAAAGCTTATGTGGAGCTCATAGGTAAGGAGAAACTGAAAGAGCAAACTCCAATCATGGTAACGACCACGCACTTGTTCCACGTCACCTAAGATGAGCATCCGGTGCCATAAAATTTTTTGCACACTTGTGGTGCGCTTCCCGAAAGCCGTGCATCGAACGTGTGACAAGATTACCACTGACTCCGAATGTGCTAAGGACCGCGCACTTGTACCGCGTCACCTAATGATGCATCCGGCCCAGGTGGGGTTGGATGAAAAGCCCGACACACTGATCCGGATTCCCTGAATCCTACAATCTTAGCACCGACAAATTAAATTACGACGCACCGATCCGGCTACAACGCCACTAGGGCCTCCCCCGTTGCGCCTCGGCAATCTTAGCACCGCACTTCGGCGCACCCCTTCCGAAAAAGGCCCAATCGCCCCAAAAGACTAGTCCGATGGGGGAAGGGTGGCTCTCCCTTTTAAGGTGACTTTCTCCTCCCAAGCTAAGCAAGGTGGGATTATTTAGAGGCTCACACGGTCACCGCCCGACTACAACTGGGCCACTTGGCCCATTGTTGCGTCTTTGCCAGCGGGTAATAGTGGAGGATGTCCTCATCATTCCCACCCCCTTAAACAAAGGCCCAGCTCTGATACCAAATGATGCATCCGGCCCAGGTGGGGTTGGATGAAAAGCCCGACACACCGATCCGGATTCCCTGAATCCTGCAATCTTAGCACCGACAAATCGAAATTACGACGCACCGATCCGGCTACAACGCCACTAGGGCCTCTTGTTGCGCCTCGGCAATCTTAGCACCGCACTTCGGCGCACCCCTTCCGAAAAAGGCCCAATCGCCCCAAAAGACTAGTCCGATGTGGGAAGGGTGGCTCTCCCTTTAAGGTGACTTTCTCCTCCCAAGCTAAGCAAGGTGGGATTATTTAGAGGCTCACACGGTCGCCGCCCGACTACAACTGGGCCACTTGGCCCATTGTTGCGTCTTTGCCAGCGGGTAATAGTGGAGGATGTCCTCATCACCTAAGACAAGCATCCGGTGCAACAAAATTTTTTTGCACACTTCTGGTGCGCTTCCCAAAAGCCGTGCATCGAACTTGCAATGAGATTACCACTAACTCCAAACGTGGTAAGGACTGCGCACTTGTTCCACGTCACTTAAGACAAGCATCCGGTGCGAAAACATTTATTTGCACACATCTGGCTGTAGCTTCACGAAAAGCCGTGCATCAAACGCGCGCGAGATTACCACCGACTCCAAACGTGGTAAGGACCGCGCACTTGTTCCACGTCACAGCATCCGGTGCAACAAAATTTTTTTGCACACTTCTGGTGCGCATCCCGAAAGCCGTGCATCAAACGTGCGACGAGATTACCACTGACTCCAAACGTGGTAAGCACCGCGCACTTGTTCCACGTCCCCTAAGATGAGCATCTGGTCCAACAAAATTTTTTTGCACACTTCTGGTGCGCTTCCCAAAAGCCGTGCATCGAACGTACGATGAGATTATCACTAACTCCAAACGTGGTAAGGAGCGCGCACTTGTTCCACGTCACTTAAGACAAGCATCCGGTGCAAGAACATTTTTTTTTTGCACACTTCTGCTGTGGTTCTGGAAAGCCGTGCATCAAACGCTTGGAGATTACCACCGACTCCAAACGTGGTAAGGACCGGCGCGACTTGTTCCACGTCACGGCATCGGTGCAACAAATTTTTTTGCACACTTCGTGCGCATCCCGAAAGCCGTGCATCAAACGTGCGGCGAGATTACCATCGACTCCAAACGTGGTAAGCACCGCGCACTTGTTCCACGTCCCCTAAGATGAGCATCTGGTCCAACAAAATTTTTTTGCACACTTCTGGTGCACTTCCCCAAAGCCGTGCATCGAACGTGCGATGAGATTACCACCGACTCCAATTGTGGTAACGACCCAAGCACTTATTCCACGTCACCTAAGATGAGCATCCGGTGCCATAAAATTTTTTGCACACTTGTGGTGCGCTTCCCGAAAGCCGTGCATCGAACGTGTGACAAGATTACCGCTGACTCCGAATGTGTTAAGGACCGCGCACTTGTACCGCGTCACCTAAGACAAGCATCCGGTGCAACAAAAATTTTTTGCACACTTCTGGTGCGCTTCCCAAAAGCCGTGCATCGAACGTGCGATGAGATTACCACTAACTCCAAACGTGGTAAGGACTGCGCACTTGTTCCACGTCACTTAAGACAAGCATCCGGTGCAAGAACATTTTTTTGCACACTTCTGCTGTGGTTCCCCGAAAGCCGTGCATCAAACGCGCGACAAGATTACCACTGACTCCAAACGTGGTAAGGACCGCGCACTTGTTCCACGTCACAGCATCCGGTGCAACAAAATTTTTTTGCACACTTCTGGTGCGCATCCCGAAAGCCGTGCATCAAACGTGCGACGAGATTGCCACTGACTCCAAATGTGGTAAGGACCGCGCACTTGTTCCACGTCACCTAAGATGAGCATCTGGTCCAACAAAATTTTTTTGCACACTTCTGGTGCACTTCCCGAAAGCCGTGCATCGAACGTGCGACACGATTACTACTGACTCCAAACATGGTAAGAACCGCGTACTTGTTACACGTCACTTAAGACGAGCATCCGGTGCAACAACATTTTTTTGCAAACTTCTAGTGCGCATCCCGAAAGTCGTGCATCAAACGTGCAACGAGATTGCCACCGACTCCAAACGTGGTAAGGACCGCGCACTTGTTTCACGTCACCTAAGATGAGCATCCGGTGCAACAAAATTTTTTGCACACTTCTGGTACGCTTCCTGAAAGTCGTGCATCGAACGTATGATAAGATTACCACTGACTCCAACTGTGGTAACGACCGCGCACTTGTTCCACGTCACCCAAGATGAGCATCCGGTGCCACAAAATTTTTTGCACACTTGTGGTGCGCTTCCCGAAAGCCGTGCATCGAACGTGTGATAAGATTACCACTGACTCCGAATGTGCTAAGGACCGCGCACTTGTACCGCGCCACTAAGACAAGCATCCGGTGCAACAAAATTTTTTTGCACACTTCTGGTGCGCTTCCCAAAAGCCGTGCATCGAACGTGCGATGAGATTACCACTAACTCCAAACGTGGTAAGGACTGCGCACTTGTTCCACGTCATTTAAGACAAGCATCCGGTGCAAGAACATTTTTTTGCACACTTCTGGTGTGGTTCCTGAAAGCCGTGCATCAAACGCGCGACGAGATTACCACTGACTCCAAACGTGGTAAGGACCGCGCGCTTGTTCCACGTCACAAAGCATCCGGTGCAACAAAATTTTTTTTACACTTCAAAGTGCGCATCCCGAAAGCCATGCATCAAACGTGCGACGAGATTACCACCGACTCCAAACGTGGTAAGCACCGGCGCACTTGTTCCACGTCCCCACGATGAGCATCTGGTCCAACAAAATTTTTTGCACACTTCTGGTGCGCTTCCCCAAAAGCGTGCATCGAGCGTGCGATGAGATTACCACTGACTTCAATTGTGGTAACGACCACAAGCGCACTTATTCCACGTCACCTAAGATGAGCATCCGGTGCCACAAAATTTTTTGCACACTTGTGGTGCGCTTCCCGAAAGCCGCACATCGAGCGTGTGACAAGATTACCAATGACTCCGAATGTGCTAAGGACCGGCGCACTTGTACCGCGTCTCTAAGACAAGCATCCGGTGCAACAAAATTTTTTTGCACACTTCGGTGCGCTTCCTAAAAGCCGTGCATCGAACGTGCGATAAGATTACCACTAACTACAAACGTGGTAAGGACTGCGCACATGTTCCACGTCACTTAAAAAGAAGCATCCGGTGCAAGAACATTTTTTTTGCACACTTCTGCTGTGGTTCCCGGAAGCCGTGCATCAAACGCGCGACGAAATTACCACCGACTCCAAACGTGGTAAGGACCGGCGCACTTGCTCCACGTCGAGCATCTGGTGCAACAGAATTTTTTGCACACTTCGGTGCGCATCCCGAAAAGCGCGCATCAAGCGTGCGACGAGATTACCACACCGACTCCAAATGTGGTAAGGACCGTGCACTTGTTCCATGTCACCTAAGATGCGCATCTAGTCCAACAAAAATTTTTGCACACTTCGGTGCACTTCCCCAAAGCCGTGCATCAAATGTGCGACAAGATTACCACTGACTCCAAACATGGTAAGAACCGCGTACTTGTTCCACGTCACTTAAGACAGCATCCGGTGCAACAAAAATTTTTTGCACACTTCTGGTGCGCTTCCCGAAAGCCGTGCATCGAACGTGCGATGAGATTACCACTGACTCCCATCGTGGTAACGACCGCGCGCTTGTTCCTCGTCACCTAAGACGAGCATCCGATGCAACAAAAATTTTTTTGCCCACTTCTGGCGCTTCACGAAAAGCCATGCATCGAACGAAGCGATGAGATTACCACTAACTCCGGGCGTGGTAAGGATCACGCACTTGTTGCACATCACTTTAACACGAGCATCCAAAGCAACAAAATTTTTTTGCACACTTCGTGTGCGCATCCCGAAAAGCCGTGCATCAAACGTGCGACGAGATTACCACTGACTCCAAACGTGGTAAGCACCGCGCACTTGTTCCACGTCCCCTAAGATGAGCATCTGGTCCAACAAAATTTTTTTGCACACTTCTGGTGCGCTTCCCAAAAGCCGTGCATCGAACGTACGATGAGATTATCACTAACTCCAAACGTGGTAAGGAGCGCGCACTTGTTCCACGTCACTTAAGACAAGCATCCGGTGCAAGAACATTTTTTTGCACACTTCTGCTGTGGTTCCTGAAAGCCGTGCATCAAACGCGCGACAAGATTACCACTGACTCCAAACGTGGTAAGGACCGCGCACTTGTTCCACGTCACAGCATCCGGTGCAACAAATTTTTTTGCACACTTCTGGTGCGCATCCCGAAAGCCGTGCATCAAACGTGCGACGAGATTACCACTGACTCCAAACGTGGTAAGCACCGCGCACTTGTTCCACGTCCCCTAAGATGAGCATCTGGTCCAACAAAATTTTTTTGCACACTTCTGGTGCACTTCCCCAAAGCCGTGCATCGAACGTGCGATGAGATTACCACTGACTCCAATTGTGGTAACGACCGCGCACTTATTCCACGTCACCTAAGATGAGCATCCGGTGCCATAAAATTTTTTGCACACTTGTGGTGCGCTTCCCGAAAGCCGTGCATCGAACGTGTGACAAGATTACCGCTGACTCCGAATGTGTTAAGGACCGCGCACTTGTACCGCGTCACCTAAGACAAGCATCCGGTGCAACAAAATTTTTTTGCACACTTCTGGTGCGCTTCCCAAAAGCCGTGCATCGAACGTGCGATGAGATTACCACTAACTCCAAACGTGGTAAGGACTGCGCACTTGTTCCACGTCACTTAAGACAAGCATCCGGTGCAAGAACATTTTTTTGCACACTTCTGCTGTGGTTCCTGAAAGCCGTGCATCAAACGCGCGACAAGATTACCACTGACTCCAAACGTGGTAAGGACCGCGCACTTGTTCCACGTCACAGCATCCGGTGCAACAAAATTTTTTTGCACACTTCGGTGCGCATCCCGAAAGCCGTGCATCAAACGTGCGACGAGATTGCCACTGACTCCAAATGTGGTAAGGACCGCGCACTTGTTCCGCGTCACCTAAGATGAGCATCTGGTCCAACAAAATTTTTTTGCACACTTCGGTGCACTTCCCGAAAGCCGTGCATCGAACGTGCGACCGCGATTACTACCGACTCCAAACATGGTAAGAACCGCGTACTTGTTACACGTCACTTAAGACGAGCATCCGGTGCAACAACATTTTTTTGCAAACTTCTAGTGCGCATCCCGAAAGTCGTGCATCAAACGTGCAACGAGATTGCCACCGACTCCAAACGTGGTAAGGACCGCGCACTTGTTTCACGTCACCTAAGATGAGCATCCGGTGCAACAAAATTTTTTGCACACTTCTACGCTTCCCGAAAAGTCGTGCATCGAACGTATGATAAGATTACCACTGACTCCAACTGTGGTAACGACCGCGCACTTGTTCCACGTCACCCAAGATGAGCATCCGGTGCCACAAAATTTTTTGCACACTTGTGGTGCGCTTCCCGAAAGCCGTGCATCGAACGTGTGATAAGATTACCACTGACTCCGAATGTGCTAAGGACCGCGCACTTGTACCGCGCCACTAAGACAAGCATCCGGTGCAACAAAATTTTTTTGCACACTTCTGGTGCGCTTCCCAAAAGCCGTGCATCGAACGTGCGATGAGATTACCACTAACTCCAAACGTGGTAAGGACTGCGCACTTGTTCCACGTCATTTAAGACAAGCATCCGGTGCAAGAACATTTTTTTGCACACTTCGGTGTGGTTCCCCGAAAGCCGTGCATCAAACGCGCGCGGCGAGATTACCACCGACTCCAAACGTGGTAAGGACCGGCGCACTTGTTCCACGTCACAGCATCCGGTGCAACAAAATTTTTTTTACACTTCTGGTGCGCATCCCGAAAGCCATGCATCAAACGTGCGACGAGATTACCACTGACTCCAAACGTGGTAAGCACCGCGCACTTGTTCCACGTCCCCTACGATGAGCATCGGTCCAACAAAATTTTTTGCACACTTCGGTGCGCTTCCCCAAAGCCGTGCATCGAACGTGCGATGAGATTACCACTGACTTCAATTGTGGTAACGACCGCGCACTTATTCCACGTCACCTAAGATGAGCATCCGGTGCCACAAAATTTTTTGCACACTTGTGGTGCGCTTCCCGAAAGCCGCACATCGAACGTGTGACAAGATTACCAATGACTCCGAATGTGCTAAGGACCGCGCACTTGTACCGCGTCACTAAGACAAGCATCCGGTGCAACAAAATTTTCTTGCACACTTCTGGTGCGCTTCCTAAAAGCCGTGCATCGAACGTGCGATAAGATTACCACTAACTACAAACGTGGTAAGGACTGCGCACATGTTCCACGTCACTTAAAAGAAGCATCCGGTGCAAGAACATTTTTTTGCACACTTCTGCTGTGGTTCCTGGAAGCCGTGCATCAAACGCGCGACGAAATTACCACTGACTCCAAACGTGGTAAGGACCGCGCACTTGCTCCACGTCGAGCATCTGGTGCAACAGAATTTTTTTGCACACTTCTGGTGCGCATCCTGAAAGCCGCGCATCAAACGTGCGACGAGATTACCACTGACTCCAAATGTGGTAAGGACCGTGCACTTGTTCCATGTCACCTAAGATGCGCATCTAGTCCAACAAAAATTTTTTGCACACTTCTGGTGCACTTCCCGAAAGCCGTGCATCAAATGTGCGACAAGATTACCACTGACTCCAAACATGGTAAGAACCGCGTACTTGTTCCACGTCACTTAAGACAGCATCCGGTGCAACAAAAATTTTTTGCACACTTCTGGTGCGCTTCCCGAAAGCCGTGCATCGAACGTGCGATGAGATTACCACTGACTCCCATCGTGGTAACGACCGCGCACTTGTTCCTCGTCACCTAAGACGAGCATCTGATGCAACAAAAATTTTTTTGCCCACTTCTGGCGCGCTTCACGAAAGCCATGCATCGAACGAGCGATGAGATTACCACTAACTCCAGACGTGGTAAGGATCACGCACTTGTTGCACATCACTTTAACACGAGCATCCAGTGCAACAAAATTTTTTTGCACACTTCTGGTGCGCATCCCGAAAGCCGTGCATCAAACGTGCGACGAGATTACCACTAACTCCAAATGTGGTAAGGACTGCGCATTTGTTTCACGTCACCTAAGATGAGCATCTGGTGCAACAAAATTTTTTTTCACACTTCAGGTACGCTTCCTGGAAGCCGTGCATGGAACATATGATAAGATTACCACTGACTCCAATTGTGGTAACGACCGCGCACTTGTTCCACGTCACCTAAGATGAGCATCCGGTGCAACAAAATTTTTTGCACACTTGTGGTGCGCTTCCCGAAAGCCGTGCATCGAACGCGTAACAAGATTACCACTGACTTCGAATGTGCTAAGGACCGCGCACTTGTACCACGTCACCTAAGACAAGCATCCGGTGCAACAAAATTTTTTTGCACACTTCTGGTGCGCTTCCCAAAAGCCGTGCATCGAACGCGCGATGAGATTACCACTAACTCCAAACGTGGTAAGGCCTGCGCACTTGTTCCACGTCACTTAAGACGAGCATCCGGTGCAAGAAAATTTTTTTGCACACTTCAGGTGTGCTTCCTGAAAGCCGTCCATCAAACGTGCGACAAGATTACCACTGACTCCAAATATGGTAACGACCGCGCACTTGTTCCACGTCTCCTAAGATGAGCATCCGGTGCAACAAAGTTTTTTTGCACACTTGAGGGGCGGTTCCCGAAAGCCGTGCATCGAACGTGCGACAAGATTACCACTGACTCCAAACATGGTAAGAGCCGCGCACTTGTTCCACTCACTTAAGACGAGCATCCGGTGCAACAAAAATTTTTTGCACACTTCTGGTGCGCTTCCCGAAGCCGTGCATCAAACGTGCGACGAGATTACCACTGACTCCAAACGTGGTAAGGACCGCGCACTTGTTTCACGTCACCTAAGATGAGCATCCGGTGCAACAAAATTTTTTTACACACTTCTGGTGCGGTTCCCGAAAGCCATGCATCGAACGTGCGATGAGATTACCACTAACTCCAAACGTGGTAAGGACTGCGCACTTGTTCCACGTCACTTAAGACGAACATCCGGTGCAAGAAAATTTTTTTGCACGCTTCTGGTGCGGTTCCCGAAAGCCGTGCATCGAACGTGCGACAAGATTACCACTGACTCCAAACATGGTAAGAGCCGCGCACTTGTTCCACTCACTTAAGACGAGCATTCGGTGCAGCAAAAAATTTTTGCACCCTACTGGAGCGCTTCCTGAAAGCCGTGCGTCGAACGTGCGATGAGAATACCACTAACTCCAAACGTGGTAAGGAGCGCGCGCGCTTGATCCACGTCACCTAAGATGAGCATCCGGTGCAACCAAATTTTTTGCACACTTCGGTGCGCTTCCCTAAAGCCGTGCATCGAACGTGCGAGAGATTACCACCGACTCAATCGTGGTAACGACCGCGCGACTTGTTCCACGGCACCTAAGATGAGCATTCGGTGCAACAAACTTTTTGCACTCTTGTGGTGCGCTTCCCTAAAGCCATGCATAGAACGTGTGACAAGATTACCACCGACTCCAAATGTGGTAAGGACCGCGCACTTGTATCACGTCACCTAAGACAAGCATCCGGTGCAACAAATATTTTTGCACACTTCTGGTGCGCTTCCTAAAAGCCGTGCATCGAACATGCGACAAGATTACCACTGACTCCAAATGTGGTAAGGACCGCGCACTTGTACCACGTCACCTAAGACAAGCATCCGATGCAACACAATGTTTTTGCACACTTCTGGTGCGCTTCCTAAAAGCCATGCATCGAACATGCGACGAGTTTACCACTGACTCCAAACGTGGTAAGGACTGCGCACTTGTTCCATGTCACAGCATCCGGTGCGACAAAATTTTTTTGCACACTTCTGGTGCGCATCCCGAAAGCCGTGCATCGAACGTGCAACGAGATTACCACTGACTCCAAATGTGGTAAGGACCGCGCACTTATTCCACGTCACAGCATCCGGTGCAACAAAATTTTTTTGCACACTTCTGGTGCAAGCCGTGCATCGAACGTGCGACGAGATTACCACTGACTCCAATCGTGGTAACGACCACGCACTTGTTTCACGTCACCTAAGATGAGCATCTGGTGCAATAAATTTTTTTGCACACTTCTAGTGCGCTACCTGAAAGAAGTGCACCGAACGTGCGATGAGATTACCCCTGATTCCAATTATGGTAACGACCACGCACTTGTTCCACGTCACCTAAGATGAGCATCCGGTGCAACAAAATTTTTTTGCACACTTCTGATGCGCTTCCCAAAAGCCGTGCATCGAACGTGCGACGAGATTACCACTGACTCCAAACGTGGTAACGACCGCGCACTTGTTTCACGTCGCCTAAGATGAGCATCTGGTGCAATAAATTTTTTTTGCACACTTCTAGTGCGCTTCCTGAAAGCCGTGCATCGAACGTGCGATGAGATTACCACTGATTCCAGTTGTGGTAACGACCACGCACTTGTTCCCCGTCACCCATCTGGTGTAACAAAATTTTTTGCATACTTCTGGTGCGCTTCTCGAAAGCCATGCATCAAACGTGCGATGAGATTACCACTAACTCCAAATGTGGTAAGAACCGCGCACTTGTTTCACGTCACAGCATCCGGTGCAACAAAATTTTTTTGCACACTTCTGGTGGGCATCCTGAAAGCCGTGCATCAAACGTGCGACGAGATTACCACTGAGTCCAAATGTGGTAAATACCGCGCACTTGTTTCACGTCACCTAAGATGTGCATCCGGTGCAACAAAATTTTTTTGCACACTTCTGTGGCGCTTCCCGAAAGCCATGCATCGAACGTGTGACAAGATTACCGCTGACTCCAAACATGGTAAGGACCGCACACTTGTTCCACGTCAAATAAGACAAGCATCTGGTGCAACAAAAATTTTTTGCACTCTTCTGGAGAGCTTCCTAAAAGCCGTGCATCGAACATGCGATGAGAATAGCACTAACTCCAAATGTGGTAAGGAGCGCGCACTTGTTCCACGTCACCTAAGATGAGCAACCGGTGCAACAAATTTTTTTTGCACACTTCTGGAGTGCTTCCCAAAAGCCGTGCATCGAATGAGGGACAAGATTACCACTGACTCCAATCATGGTAACGACCGCGCACTTGTTCTATATCACCTAAGATCAGCATCCGGTGCAACCAATTTTTATTGCACACTTCTGGTGCGCTTCCCCAAAGCCGTGCATCGAACGTGCGATGAGATTTCCACTGACTCCAATTGTAGTAATGACCGCGCACTTGTTCCACGTCACCCAAGATGAGCATCCGGTGCAACAAACTTTTTTGCACACTTGTGGTGCGCTTCCCGAAAGCCGTGCATCGAACGTGTGACAAGATTACCACAGACTCCAAGTGTGGTAAGTACCGCACACTTGTACCACGTCACCTAAGACAAGCATCCGGTGCAACAAAATTTTTTTGCACACTTCTGGTGCGCTTCCCAAAAGCCGTGCATCGAACATGCGACGAGATTACCACTGACTCCAATTGTGGTAACGACCGCGCACTTGTTCCACGTCTCCTAAGATGAGCATCCGGTGCAACAAAATTTTTTTCACACTTGAGGTGCGCTTCCCAAAAGCCATGCATCGAATGTGCGACGTGATTACCACTGACTCCAATCATGGTAACGACCGCGCCCTTGTTCCACGTCACCTAAGATGAACATCTGGTCCAACAAAAAATTTTTACACACTTCTGGTGCGGTTCCCGAAAGCCGTGCATCGAACGGGCGACAAGATTACCACTAACTCCAAACATGGTAAGAATCGCGCACTTGTTCCACGTCACTTAAGACGAGCATCCGGTGCAACAAAAAAATTTTGCACACTTCTGATGCGCTTCCCAAAAGCCATGCATCGAACGTGCGATGAGATTACGACTGACTCCAAACGTGGTAACGACCGCGCACTTGTTTCACGTCACCTAAGATGAGCATCTGGTGCAATAAATTTTTTTGCACACTTCTAGTGCGCTACGTGAAAGAAGTGCACCGAACGTGCGATGAGACCCCTGATTCCAATTATGGTAACGACCACGCACTTGTTCCACGTCACCTAAGATGAGCATCTGGTGTAACAAACTTTTTTGCATACTTCTGGTGCGCTTCCCGAAAGCCATGCATCAAACGTGCGATGAGATTACCACTAACTCCAAATGTGGTAAATACTGCACACTTGTTTCACGTACCCTAAGATGAGCATCTAGTGCAACAAAAATTTTTTGCACACTTCTGTTGCGCTTCAAGAAAGCCATGCATCGAACGTGTGACAAGATTACCACTGACTCCAAACGTGGTAAGCACCGCACACTTGTTCCACGTCAAATAAGACAAGCATCCGGTGCAACAAAATTTTTTTGCACACTTCTAGAGCGCTTCCTGAAAGCCGTGCGTCAAATGTGCGATGAGAATACCACTAATTCCAAACGTGGTAAGGAGCGCGCACTTGTTCCACGTCACCTAGGATGAGCATCCGGTACAACAAATTTTTTTTGCACACTTCTGGAGCGCTTCCCAAAAGTCGTGCATCGAACGTGCGACGAGTTTACCACTGACTCCAATCGTGGTAACGACCGCATACTTGTTCCACGTCACAGGATGAGTATCCGGTGCAACTAAATTTTTTTGCACACTTCTGGTGCGCTTCCCCAAAGCCGTGCGTCGAACGTGCGATGAGATTACCACTGACTCCAATTGTGGTAACGACCGCGCACTTGTTCCACGTCACCTAAGATGAGCATCCGGTGCAACAAACTTTTTTGCACACTTGTCGTCTGCTTTCCTAAAGCCGTGCATCGAACGTGTGACAAGATTACCACTAACTCCAATTGTGGTAAGGACCACGCACTTGTACCACGTCACCTAAGACCAGCATCCGGTGCAACAAAATGTTTTTGCACACTTCTGGTGCGCTTCCTAAAAGCCGTGCATCGAACATGCGATGAGATTACCACTAACTCCAAACGTGGTAAGTACTGCGCACTTGTTCCACGTCACTTAAGACAAGCATCCGATGCAAGAAAATTTTTTTGCACACTTCTGGTGTGCTTCCTGAAAGCCGTGCATCGAACGTGCGACGAGATTACCACTGACTCCAAACTTGGTAAGGACCGCGCACTTGTTCCATGTCACAGCATCCGGTGCAACAAAATTTTTTTGCACACTTCTGGTGCGCATCCTGAAAGCCGTGCATCAAACGTGCGACGAGATTACCAGTGACTCCAAATGTGGTAAGGACTGCGCGACTTGTTTCATGTCACCTAAGATGAGCATCCAAAGGCAACAAATTTTTTGCACACTTCGGTGCGCTTCCCGAAAAGCCGTGCATCGAACGTGTGACAAGATTACCACCGACTCCAAACGTGGTAAGGACCGCGCACTTGTTTCACGTCACCTAAGACAAGCATCAGGTGCAACAAAATTTTTTTTGCACACTTCTGGTGCGCTTCCCGAAAGCCGTGCATCGAACCTGCGATGAGATTACCACTAACTCCAAATGTGGTAAGGACCGCGCACTTGTTCCACGTCACTTAAGACAAGCATCTGGTGCAACAAAATTTTTCTGCACACTTCTGGTGTGCTTCCTTAAAGTCGTGCATCAAACGTGCGATAAGATTACCACTGACTCCAAACGTAGTAACGACCGCGCACTTGTTCCACGTCACCTACGATGAGCATCCGGTGCAACAAATTTTTTTGCACACTTCTAGTGCGCTTCCCGAAAGCCGTGCATCGAACGTGCGACGAGATTACCACTAACGACCGCGCAGTTGTTCCACGTCTCCTAAGATGAGCATCTGGTGCAACAAAATTTTTTTGCCCACTTCTGGTCTGCTTCACGAAAGCCATGCATTGAACGAGCGATGAGATTACCACTAACTCCAAACGTGGTATGGACCGCGCACTTGTTGCACGTCAGCTTAACACGAGCGTCCGGTGCAACAAAAATTTTTTGCACTTCTGGTGCGCATCCCGAAAGCTGTCCTTCAAATGTGCGATGGGATTACCACTGACTCTAAACGTGGTAAGGACCGCGCACTTGTTTCACGTCACCTAAGATGAGCATCCGGTGCAACAAAATTTTTTTGCACACTTCGGTGCGCTTCCCGAAAGCTGTGCATCGAACGTGTGATAAGATTACCATTGCCTCTAAACGTGGTAAGGACCGCGCACTTGTTTCACGTCACCTAAGACAAGCATCCGGGGCAACAAAAATTTTTTGCACACTTCTGGTGCGCATCCCGAAAGCCGTGCATCAAATATGTGATGATATTCCCACTGACTAAACGTGGTAAGGACCGCGCACTTGTTTCACGTCTCCTAAGATGAGCATCCGATGCAACAAAAATTTTTTGCACACTTCTGGTGCGCTTCCGGAAAGCTGTGCATCGAATGTGTGACAAAATTACCACTAACTCCAAATGTGGTAAGGACCGCGCACTTGTACCACGTCACCTAGGTTGAGGATCGGGTGCAACAAAATTTTTTTGCACACTTACGCGCTTCCCAAAAGCCGTGCATCGAACGTGTGATGAGATTACCACTGATTCCAAACGTGGAAACGATCGTGCACTTGTTCCACGTCACTTAAGACGAGCATCCGGTGCAAGAAAATTTTTTTCCACACTTGTGTGCTTCCAGAAAGCCATGCCTCGAACATGCGACGAGATTACCACTGACTCCAAACATGGAGATGACTGTCCACTTGTTCCACATCACCATAGATGAGCATCGGTGCAACAAATTTTTTTGCACACTTCTAGTGCGCTTCCCGAAAGCCGTGCATCGAACGTGCGACGAGATTACCACTGACTCCAATCATGCTAACAACCGCGCACTTGTTCCTCATCAGCTAAGATGAGCATCTGATGCAACAAAATTTTTTTGCCCACTTCTGGCGCGCTTCACGAAAGCCATGCATCGAACGAGTGATGAGATTACCACCAACTCCAAACGTGGTAAGGACCGCGCACTTGTTGCACGTCACTTTAACACGAGCATCCGGTGCAACAAAATTTTTTGCACACTTCGTGCGCATCCCGAAAAGCCGCATCAAACGCGTCGCGACGAGATTACCACCGACTCCAAACGTGGCGAGGACCGCGCGCTTGTTTCATGTCACCTAAGATGAGCATCCGGTGCAACAAAATTTTTTGCACACTTCGCGCGTGCGCCCCAAAGCCGCATCGAACGTATGATAAGATTACCATTGACTCCAAACGTGGTAAGGACCGCGCGCTTGTTTCACGTCACCTAAGACAAGCATCCGGTGCAATAAAATTTTTTTGCACATTTCGCGTGCGCTTCGAAAGCCCGCATCGAACTCGCGATGAGATTACCACTAACTCCAAACGTGGTAAGGACCGCGCACTTGTTCCACGTCACTTAGGACGAGCATCTGGTGCAATAAAATTTTTTTGCACACTTCTGGTGTGCTTCCTTAAAGCCGTGCATCAAACGTGCGACAAGATTACCACTGACTCCAAATGTGGTAACGATCGCGCACTTGTTCCACATCACCTACGATGAGCATCCGGTCCAACAAATTTTTTTTGCACACTTCTAGTGCGCTTCCCGAAAGCCATGCATCGAACGTGCGATGAGATTACCACTAACGACCGCGCACTTGTTCCACGTCTCCTAAGATGAGCATCTGGTGCAACAAAATTTTTTTGCCCACTTCTGGTCCGCTTCACGAAAGCCAAGCATCGAATGAGCGATGAGATTACCACTAACTCCAAACGTGGTATGGACCACGCACTTGTTGCACGTCACTTTAACACGTGCGTCCGGTGCAACAAAAATTTTTTGCACACTTCTGGTGCACATCCCGAAAGCCATGCATCAAATGTGCGATGAGATTACCACTGAATCTAAACGTGGTAAGGACAGGGCACTTGTTTCACGTCACCTAAGATGAGCATCTGGTGCAATAAAATTTTTTTGCACACTTCGGTGCGCTTCCCGAAAGCCGTGCATCGAACGTGTGATAAGATTACCATCGACTCCAAACGTGGTAAGGACCGCGCACTTGTTTCACGTCACCTAAGACAAGCATCTGGTGCAACAAAATTTTTTTGCACACTTCTGGTGCGCTTCTCGAAAGCCGTGCATCGAACGTGCGATGAGATTACCACTAACTCCAAACGTAGTAAGGACCGCGCACTTATTGCACGTCACTAAAGACGAGCATCCGGTGCAACAAAATTTTTTTGCACACTTCTGGTGAGCTTCCCGAAAGCCGTGGATCAAACGTGCGATAAGATTAACACTAACTCCAAACGTGGTAAGGACCGCGCACTTGTTCCACGTCTCCTAAGATGAGCATCCGGTGCAACAAAATTTGTTTGCACACTTGAGGTGCGCTTCCTAAAAGCCGTGCATCGAACGTGCAATGAGATTACCACTGACTCCAATCATGGGAACGACCGCGCACTTGTTCCACGTCACCTAAGATGAGCATCTGTTGCAACAAAAAAATTTTCCACACTTCTAGTGCGCTTTCCAAAAGCCGTACATTGAACGTGCGATGAGATTACCACTGACTCCAATGGTAGAAACAATCATGCACTTGTTCCACGTCACCTAAGATGAGCATTGGGTGTAACAAAATTTTTTTGCACACCTGTGGTGCATTTCCTGAAAACCGGGCATCAAACGTGTGACAAGATTACCACTGACTCCAAATGTGGAAACGACCGTGCGTTTGATCCATGACACCTAGGTTGAGGATTGGGTGCAACAAAGTTTTTTTGCACACCGCTGGTGTGTTTCCTAGAAGCCACGCATTAAACGTGCGATGAGATTACCATCGACTCCAGGGCGTGGAAATGACCGTGCATTTATTCCACATCACCCAAGATGAGCATCGGGTGCAACAAATTTTTTTTGCACACTTGTGGTGCGCTTCCTTAAAGTCGTCTATCGAACGTGCGACGATATTAGAATTGACTCCAAACGTGGAAATGCTCATGCACTTATTCTACGTCACCTAAGATGAGCATCGGGTGCAACAAATTTTTTTGCACACGTTTCGTGCGCTTCCCGCAAGCCATGCATCGAACGTGTGACGAGATTACCACTGACTCCAAACGTAGAAATGATCGTGCACTTGTTGCACGCCACCTAAGATGAGCATCAGGTCCAACAAATTTTTTTTTGCATAGCTTTGGTGCGCTTCCTGAAAGCCATGCATCGGACATGCGACGAGATAACCACTGACTCCAAACGTGGAAACGACTGTGCACTTGTTCCACACCACCTTAGATGAGCATCGGGTGCAACAATCTTTTTTGCCCACTTGTGGTGCACTTACCGAAAAGTCGTGGCTTCCGAACGTCGACGAGATTACCACGACTCCAAATGTGGAAACGACCGTGCGTTCGCTCCACGTGACCTAAGTTGAGGATTGGGTGCAACAACGTTTTTTTGCACACCCGTGGTGCGCTTCCCAAAAAGCCGTGCATCGAACGTGCGGCGGGATTACCACGACTCAAACATGGAAATGATGCGTGCACGTGTTCCTATCACCTAAGATCGTGTGCAAAAAAAAAATTTGCACACCTGTGGTGCGCTTCATGAAAGCCGTGCATCGAACGTACAACGGGATTACCCCTGACTCCAAATGTGGAATTGGTTGTGCGCTTGTTCCACGTCACCTAAGTTGAGGATCGGGTGCAACAAATTTTTTTGCACACCTGTGGTGCGCTTCCTGAAAGCCATGCATCGAACATGCGACGAGATTACCACTGATTCCAAACGTGGAAACGATCGTGCACTTGTTCCACATCACATAAGATGAGCATCGGGTGCAACAATATTTTTTTGCACACCTGTCGTGCGCTTCCTGAAAGCCATGCCCCGAACATGCGACGAGATTACCACTGACTCGAAGCATGGAGATGACTGTGCACTTGTTCCACATCACCATAGATGAGCATCGGTGCAATAAAACTTTTTGGCACACCTTTGGTGCGCTTCCCAAAAGCCTTGCATCGAACGTGCGACGAGTTTACTACTGACTCCAAATGTGGAAACAACCGTGCACTTGTTCCACATCACCTAAGATGAGCATCGAGTGCAACAATATTTTTTTGCACACCTTTCATGTGTTTTCCCGAAAAGCCGTGCATCGAACGTGCGATGAGATTAACACTCACTCTAAACGTGGAAACGACCGTGCACTTGTTCCACGTCACCTAAGACCAAAGATCGGTGCAACAAAAATTTTTTGCACATGTTGTGTGCTTCCCGAACGATGTGCACTTGTTCCTGCGGCGGGATTAACACTAACTTTCGAAACATGGAAACAACCATGCACTTGTTCCACGCCACTTAGACGAACGTCGGGTTCAATAAAAATAATTTGCCCACCTGTGGTGAACTTCTTAAACATCGTGCCCACGAACATGCAATGAAATTAACATTGACTCTCAATATGAACATAACCGTGCACTTGTTCCACGTCACATAAGACGAGCATCGGGTGCAACCAGAATTATTTTCGCGCTTGTGCGCGTTCCAAATGCCATGCCTCGAACCTGTAATGAGATTAACACTCACTCCAAACGTGGAAACGACCATGCACTTGTTCCACATCACCTAACATGAGCATCGGATGCAACAAAAATTATTTGCACACCTGTGGTGCGCTTCCTGAACGCCGTGCCTCCAACCTGCGATGAGATTAACACTCACTCCAAAAGTAGAAAAGACCGTGCACTTGTTTCACGTCACCTAAGACAAACATCGGGTGCAATAAAAATTATTTACCGATCTGTGGTGAACTTAAGCGCTTACACTTGTTCCACGTCACATAAGATGAGCATGCGACGAGATTAACATTGACTCTAAATGTGAAAACAACCGTGCACTTGTTCCACATCACATAAGACGAGCATCGGTGCAATAAAAATTATTTGCACAGCTGTGGTGTGCTTCTCGAACGTCATGCCCCGAACCTGCGATGGGATCAACACTCACTCCAAACATGGAAATCACCGTGCACTTGTTCCACGTCACCTAAGACGAGCATCGGGTGTAACAAAAACTATTTGCACACCTGTGGTGCGCTTCCTAAATACTGTGCCTCGAACCTGCGATGAGATTAAAACTCACTCCAAACGTGGAAATGACCGTGTACTTCTTTCTCGTCACCTAAGACGAGCACCGTGTGCAACAAAAAAATTATTTGCACACTTGTGGTGCGCTTCCCGAACGCCATGCCCTCGAACGTGCGACCAGATTAACACCGACTCCAAACGTGAAAATGACCGCACTTTTTTTCCACGTCACCTAAGACGAACATCGATGCAACAAAATTATATGCACACCTATGGTGCGCTTCACGGACGCCATGCCTCCAACCCGTGACGAGATTAACACTCACTTCATGCGTGGAAACGATCGTGCGGTTATTCCACGTCATCTAAGACGAGCATCGAGTGCAACAAAAATTATTTTCACACCCGTGGTGTGCATCCCGAATCGTGTGCCCGAACCTGTGACAAGATTAACAATCACTTTCGAAACGTGGAAATGACCATGCATTTATTCCACGTCACAAGATGAACATCGGGTGCAACAAAAAAATTTTGCCTACCTGTGATGATCTTCTTAAACGTCATGCCCCAAACGCGTGCGGCGAGATTAAGAGTGACTCCAAATGTGGAAACAACCGTGCACTTGTTCCACGTCACCTAAGGTGAGCATCGAGTGCAACAAAATTATTTGCCCACATGTGGTGCGCTTCCCGAACGCCGTGCCTCGAACCTAAACGAGATTAACACTCAATCAAAATATGAAAACGACCGTGCACTTTTTTTCACATCACCTAAGACGAGCATCGGGTGCAACAAAAATTATTTGCACACTTGTGTTGCGCTTTCTGAATACCATGCCTCGAACGTGCCACAAGATTAGGACTTATTTCACGTCTCCTAAGACGAGCATCGGGTGCAACAAAAATTATTGCACAATTGTGGTGCGTTTCTTGAACGTCGTGCCCCGAACCTACGACGAGATTAAAGCTCTTTCCAAACATGGAGACGATCGCGCACTTGTTTCACGTCTCCCAAGACGAGCATCGGGTGCAACAAAAATTATTTGCACACCTGTGGTGCGCTTCTTCAATGTCGTGCCCCAAACGTGCGACTGAGATTAGCACTGACTCCAAACATGGAAACGACTGTGCACTTGTTCCACGTCTCCTAAGGTAAGCTCGGGTGCAACAAAAATTGTTTGCACACCTATATGATGCGCTTGTTGAACATCGTGCCCCGAACCTGCGACGAGATTAACACTAACTCCAAATGTGGAAACGACCGTGCATTTGTTCCACATCACCTAAGACGAGCATCGGGTGCAACAAAAAATTATTTCACACTTGTGTGCTTGAATATCGTTTTCCGAACGTGCGGCGAGATTAATACCGACTCTAAACGTGGAAACAACCACGCACCTAAAATAAGCATCGGGTGGAACAAAATTATTTGCACACATGTGGTGCGCTTGGTGCGCTTCATGAACGCTGTGCCTCGAACCTGCGATAAGATTAACACTCACTCCAAACGTGAAAAGGACGGTGCACTTCTTTCACGTCACCTAAGACAAGCATTAGTGCAACAAAAATTATTTGTTGCAATAGATAGGCCAAATATGTTGTAGGGTTTAGATTCCTTGGCTATAGATGACCCTGTTTCAATGAACCCACCAGGATTGACTCAATCCAGCTCAGGAATAGAAACATACCCATTTTTGACCCTACACAAACGAACGAGGCCCAAATAGAAACATATCTATAGACCGATGAGTCGCTATAAGCACAATTACCAACTGACTGTGCCAATTCTTTACCGATTAATGATACACAACTTTTGGAGTGCGGTATAGTTTGCCGCAAAGAGAACCCTGGTATGCATAACAAGCCGTGAAGAACGGCAGATGATTCATGAGAACTGTAAAACAGTAGCGACTGTCAGCATTTAAATTGTTACAACGGGTGAAATTTTCTATAATGGTTTTCAACAATTTCAAGGTAACAATGATTTACAGTTAGATTCCTTTACCACTTTCCACCCGACGGTTAATACTCCCTGCCTGTGCCAGTCTTCAGTTACACCAGGTAAACCCACATGTGCAAAAATTACCAGATTTTTACAATGAGGTTGTCGGACCAAGTCTCAACAGACCTCTAACTTTCTCAGATCGTTTGTCCACCAGAATTCTATAGCTTCTGAAAGCAGTTTGCCAGAAACATTTTGCCTCTGTGGATCTCATCATTGAGGAAGACGGTTTCACATGATAATGTTGAAAGGACCTCCAATCGTGTTCTCCATATGCGATAGCATGTCCAATGTTATGTTAGGATTTTACCACTTGCAGTCTAAAAACAATTGGAAGAATAGACTTGTAGAACCATCACCAAATGACCGAATATCAGCAGGTTTCACCAATGCTCTACACAAGGGGCAAGTCCGTTCTCGCCGAACCTAGAAAAAGCATAATAGCAATCAGTCACTACTAGATAGGAGGATCACGGGTAAAATTAATGCAAACAACTAAGCATTGAGGTAATACTGAAAACAAGAGAAACTTATAAGGGCATGTTCCAGTTCCTTGACACCTTCACCCATACTACTATACTAGTATGTGGGTATGCATATCAGGCATGACAAGAGCAGCTCAACAGCAGCCAATTAAACAGAATCTCTGATTGTCATTTTCTTTAGTGTCATTTCAATTGCTTCCAGCTGTTTAGTTTCATAGCTAAAGAATTAATATAGAGTTATGATTTTGGTTTGGTGGGGTTCTTCAAAGAAAGATTGACTTGCTGCATCAGCTCTAGACCACAAAGAAAACATGGTGCCATGAATGAAGCAAGAACAAGTTGGTCTAGTCCTTGTTTATTGCTTTCACTCCCAGCTCTAGGGAAGCAAGCTTGACCTCACTCCTGTCAAGCACCCCTCCCCTTCCCCCATGAAGCACCTTGTCCTAAGCTAAATTACATATCCCACCTAAGTCAAGTAGCTAGGGTGGTAAAGAGACTAAACAAGCCAAATCTACTCATCTTGGCCAGGTATAATTAATTGGCTACGTATCAAGTGCAAACCAACCTCTCCGTGAAAACTGTACAAAACCACGGCAAAAAAATCATCTAAATTCACCCAGAAAATCAGACATGTAGATGGTATGATGATACACATCCTCATAAAATATCTTGTTCAAACTCGACTTCGTTTGTGAGATATAAAAATAACAAATTTATAACAAATCACCGGGACAACTTTCTGGCTTGAAATTTGTTATTTTTACTCATCTCACAAACGAAGTCAAGTTTGGACAAGATATTTTACTAGGTTGTGTATCATCATATCATCTACATGTGTGATTTTTTGGGTGAATTTAGACTACTTTTTTTGCCATGGTTTGAACGGGTTTTCACGCAGAAGTTGGTTTGCACTTGATATGTTGCCTACTTAATTTCTGCATTTTAAACTATATATATATATATATATATATATATATATATATATATATATATATTTTCTCTGTTGCATCACTGGAAGTCCAGAAGCAAAGGTCCTCCTGCAAGCAAGTACGCTATACAGATCAAACACTAATGTACTGGTATAGTCATGCATACCTTTTTATGATGCACTGGTACTTAAATTTAGATTGAATTGGCCATTCTAGCTTCAATAATACCCATTCAAAGACAAAAGGACACAGAAGAATACAGTAAACATATTCAACTAAATGCCGGATTCAAAACAAGGACACAATGAACAGTGTATATGGAACAGCAAGCAAAGAATGTTACCATTCTGAAACACAGTCTTCACAGAAAATATGTTTGCATCGAAGGAGAACAGGCACATGCATCTTCTCCTGGCAAATTGCACACATATCACCAGCAGCAAGTACCTGCATTAGGCCCAACAATAAGAAAAAACCTAGTAACAGACAGCATTCTTAAATTCAAATCCTAAAGACTCACAACAAAATCATGGATTACTTATACATTGGGACCTTATGAAAAAAAAAAAATCCTTTATCACCCCCCTCCACCCCCCCCCCCCCTCCTCCCCAAAAAAAAAAAAAAAAAAAAATCTAGCAAGCTTCCTCAAGGATAGAAGTGAGACCACAATAAAAATTTTCCATTAGTATCACGGCGCAAATGCCACAACAAACTTTTCTGAATACTGGGGCTAATTAACCAAAGTTAACCTGTAAATATTACTGTCACAGTACATTTAAGGCTCTATTTGATTAAGTGCATTATGATTATCTTTTTTCATGAAAGCTTTTTCAAACATATTATCATTTGGTATTTCAGTTAGCTGCTTTTCTAAAACAAGCTGCAAAAGAGATATTGTTGGTTTCTAAAATAACATAAATATTTATCAAAGATTGCAATGAAGACCACTTTAATATTTTGTTCTCAAACACAAGGGAGAGTTGTGTATCATTTCATTAAGAGGAAAGAGTGATGGAGAGAAGAATCCCCAAACACACCCACACCGCTTCTTAATATAACTGAAATAACAGATAATGTTAATTTCTGAAGGACCACTTCTCAAATGATGTGCAGCTCGCATCTGAGAAAAAAAAATGGGAGGCCAAGTTTGTGACAAAAGTTCTACAAGAAACATTCAACAGCTACTTCCCCAACAGCAGCTTCAAATATATAAATGGCTACCCTGGGCTGAAATTGCCTGGATGCATGCTCATCATTAGGAGTTCAACTAATCATATACAATGACATTAAACACACATTAATGTTTTATTCTCTCTTATCAGCAATCTCAGGCACAGCCTTACAACCAAACAGCCCGACCAGCCAGATTTCCAGGCAACTTTCAGGCAGCACTTCTCACAAGGCAGATTGTCCAGACCTCAAACCAAACAAACCCTAAATCAAAGCTGCTGCAACAGGTGCTGAAAGGTCAGTTTTACACATGCTCTATCTTTTTTCTGCAAGGAGGCTAATTAGAACACAGGACAACAATTGTCGTAGATCCATCCTTTGCCAAAAATCTAAAAATTAAAATAGTAAAAACTATACCTGTTGGTGGGTAGCCAAAATCCATATTCATACCCTTACCTCATTTGGGTTGGGTATGGGTACCTTTTTTATACAATACAAATGGGTAGAGGTATGGGGAGTGGATTATCCAATGATAGGCCTTTAGCTCAATTAATTATTTATGGATCGGATAATATAAAGTCTTGGGACCCACATGTCGATTTTTTTTAGCAATACCCACATGTTGATTTTACTGCAATAATCTACACAAAGTTGCCGCCTGTTATAATAAGTCATCTCCAACTAATTCCAAACAATTTTATGAAAATTTTAAGGTGTAGTCAATTTGACTTTGTACAGCCTGCAGTAGTAGTCAATTTGTTATACAGCTGCTAGGGATAGCAGTTTGGTTTGCAAAGTGACTTTGGTATTACTATATATATGTATGCATATTCAATATGAATGGCAAGCTTGTTTGCTTCAAACAGAATCTGCCTTCTAAACTCCAGCTACTCTATACACCTCTGCTCATCCTATAGCTGCTGCACTTATATCTAACATGGCATGGTGACAAAAAGCATGGTGCTCTCAATATCTAGTTTGGTCGCCCTTATTTGCAGCAGCGGTGGCAGCTGCGTATTGCTTTCTCGCTACTGTTCTTCTGCCATGTTTGCAGTGGCTTCAACTGCAAACAAGGGGAGCCAAACTAATTCATTGTTACTTCCGCAGTTGGAATATTTGGAAACTCAGAAACGAGATTTGTTTTCAGAAAAATAGCTGAAAAAGTGCGGAGATGCTGCTCTCTAGCCATTCAGGATATCTGGGCTTCTCCAGACTTGGATAATTCTGTGCGCACCAGAAAAAAGAAAGAGCTGTTGAAACTTATTTAGGAGATCAAATCTTCAGCAAGAAGGGTCTTGTGGCAGCACAACTAAAGTTTCAGGGGCACCCCCAGACAATTTCTCAGTTCTGGGCAGATTGAGAAGATTAGAATATGCTTGCCATATCAAAGATGGAGTCGCTGGAGAGAAGTGGTTACCTTCTTCAGAGCTTTGGTGAAAGGCTTTTTTAAAATAGTAAGGAGTAGGAGTTGATGTAATGTTTAGTTTTCACAAACTTTGAGTGGTAAGATGGTTTCTCTTTTGAGCTTCTGTTTCAGGATGAGATATCAGTATATAACCAAGTACACTGTAATGGACTTGAGCCTTTTCGTTATAGTTGAAAGACTGGGACATGGACCGTAACGCCTTGTTTGGATAAAAAGTATTTTTGGAAATTTACAAAAATACCATGGTTTTGTAAAATACTCACAAAGTATTTGGGTGCAACAAACTTTAAGGTCTTGAATACCATGGTATTGCTGAAACTGTAGTCTTTTGGAGTTTTAAAAACTTCACTCTAGACCTCTTTTTTTTTTCTAAACCACGGTTTTTGCAAATCAATGATTCTAAAACTACAATTTCTTGATACTATGGTTTCTTATGTTAGAAATTAGCTCCAGCAAATCAATAGGATGTGGTATTATTCAAACACTCTTTATTATCTCTTTTCTCACACACAAATACAGCTCACGGCTAATCTGAAGCTAGCAATCCTTTTCCAATCTAATGGACTAGCTTGACTTCAAAGAGATGCTCAACATGTCCTTATATAACCTATTTGGGTCGGTTGCTACAGTGCCTGCTACAGTGCAGGCTACAGTAACCCACATACAAGTCCAGCTCATTGTACACAAAATGCTAGCGAATCTTTACATAGACGAAAGTTGTACCATTGCCTCATGCTTATTCTCTCGCCACGTGTCCAGCCTCACTCTCCACCATCTCTCACGGCCAAAGCTAGAGCCGGCGCTATGGTCGTTTCCAAGGCCTTCCCGAAGAAACACCATACTCCTCAAACCTTTACACGGCTGCATATATAGCTGCAACCGAGGCGTCTTCCTCGCCGGGCCCGGGCGGGCCGCCTTTCCATACCCCGCCACGCCGACCGGTGTTCGCCGGAACTCACGCCGCTACGGCGGTGGGCCTGGGCAGAGGCCGGTGATTCCCCCTTCTTGCAATAGGCCGAAGCGCTCTCCCGTGGGGACATCACACACTGGTCCTACCTGGGCGCTGGATCGCCGAGGGGTCATCATGACCGCCCGATGCTCGCGCCATGACCGCCGCCGCACGCAACACAGGCGAGGGCCGACCACGCGCCGGCCGCGACGCTGGAGCCGCCGTGACCGAGCACGCACCGACGGCCGGGGCCACAACGCACGCTCAAGGGATCGCCGGGGCCTTCACCAGCGCCAGGGCGGCCGGGTCCGCCCTGCCATCATGTGTCCCTTGCGGCGCCCGAGGTCGCCCGATGTCGCTCCCGGTGATCGGGGTGCCACGCCGTGGCCTCGCGCCGCACTGTGGTTGTGACGCCGCCCAAGCAGGGATCCGTGCCAAGACCGCCGCCCGTCCCATGCGTCCCCCTCACCTCGCGAGAGTCGAGGCCACCGTGACCAACGCCGCGCCCCCCGCATCTCCCTCCATCTCCATCTCCCTTCTCTACTCTTCTTCCGCCTTCACCTTGCTCGCACCGCCGGCGCTCCCCCGTTGTCTCCCTCGGATGAGGACCACAGCCACCGCCGGCACTTCCCGGTTCGTCTCCCCTCTCCCTCTCTCTCTCTCTTCTCCTCAAAGTTTGACCAGCGGATGGGATGGGGACGACCGACGACGAGGGAATCCAAGGCGCCATCCACATCGCATGCCGACTGTAGAAACCACCCGGTCAATGCACGCAGAGACCCACCCACTCACCCCTCTCTTTGCTTCTTCTGTAGACCCGGTCCTCATTAACCGAAGGGAGAAAGCGGATAGGTCCACCGATCGGCTCACAAGCACAGTACCGGTCAGCTGGACAGCTAGCTAACGTCGTAGCAGATTCATGAGTCCTTTCCCAGCTTCACTTTAACCCTTTTTGTATTTTATATACAGAGAATCCATCAGCTATATACAGAGAAAATCATGCTTTTATTATTAATTATACAGAGAAAAATCATGCTTTTATTATTATCAGAGTCCAAATCGAGGGCAACACGCAAAAAACAACCCAAAAAGGCAAGGCCGCTACCGGCCTTCTAGTAGTCAATTTCTATTTTACTACTTCTCTTGCCAAACTCAGTTTGCATTTGACTTGCTTTGCTAGAAACTTCAAGAATCAACTAGTATTTAGCATCCATTAATCAATTTTGATTTCTTTCATCTCAAGAAAATAAATTAGTTCCAACATCTTATAATACTACAATATCCAAACAAGTCCTAAACCTCTAAAAAATCAGTTAACAGTTTAAATAATACCATTATGGACTACCTAATGACACCTTGTTACCAGCTATTAGAAAGAACAGACTAGTGACATGACCAGCCAAATATCTCTTTTTACCTGTTCTGCAGTCGCATAAGACCCATAATGCACATCTTTACGTGAAAGTGCTTTCACAGCGGCCAAGAATGACTGAATCTGGAAGGCAAAATATCAAGAATAAGAAGTATGCTTTCAAGTGAGTGATTTATAAATGGGTTGCAGCAAACAGTGGTACCTTCTCAACAACTGAAGTCAACTTGAAAGTCAGATACAGCCCAGTAGTTAAAGATGAGAAGAGACTCCCATATTCCTTGTTCAGAAAGAAACGGTACCAAACAGGAGTTGGCAACAAAGCACGATAAAGGAGGAGAAGGTACTCCACGAGGGTTAACATTTGGCCCTAGAAAAAGGAAGAATTGTAGACATGTTACTGTAACATTCTGCAATACTAATCAGTAGTTCTAACAGATTGATACTGCCCACATGTCACTGTACAACAATGTTCTTATAGTAGTAATGTAAGGCAAGGCGTGGTGGCCCATCCCTTTCCAATGTAAGACATAATCTGCTGCTCCCCCAATCCCTTTGTTCTGCAGCAGAGTTGGTTGTAGGTCAACCTTGCTGTCCTCTCTAGTAATATAGCAGTATGGCTGCATGCCAAGTAGTGGCAGCAGTGCCAAGCATGGAGGCTATATATTAGTAGATGTACCAGCAGCAGCAGTACTGTAGTCATATAGTTGTATATATTCTATGCAATGGAAGCAGCTGGACTCAGTTCAGCATTTGCAAAATTCTGAGTGCAGAGCAGCCTGCTCGTGCAGAACCCCTTGCCAAAGTGTTGTGTGGGACCCCTACCAAACGGCGCCGAGCGAAGGAGCAGGAGCAACAGGGAGCGGGAGCCGGAGGGTGAGTGGTTTGGGAGCGGTGTGAAACTGGACCTTAGGAAGGCACAACACGGGCAGTGGTAAACGTTGGTCTTGTGAAAAAGTTGGTCTTGCATTTATCTCTTGGCCCCACCACTCCTTCACAGGTAGCTGCCATGACTGGAAATGATCCTGAGCACACAATGTCACGCTTAAGCCCACAAAGTGCACTCCAGTTGTTGCTTCTGCTTTCTGTTAGATGAAACCTGTGCTACTTCTGCAGGTACCACTAACACTGCAGGACCACTATTTGATGTTGCTGAACTGTGTGTATTGCATAATGGGCTAACCCTAGAGGGTAGCATATCAAGTCATACATGGGCCTCAAGGGCCCAATACACATATGCTCATATACTTCAACCCCCCCCACACACGCAGTTTGAACTACCGGCGCAGAGGCTGGAGCGAAACTTCGGTGAAAGTCGAGGACGGGAGGCCCTTGGTGAAGATGTCGGGCGAACTAGGGAGGTGGTCGGTGCGTGAAGGACCCGCACCCTCGCCGATGGCTACCCGATCACGGACAAAGTGAAGGTCGATCTCCACATGCTTGGTCCGTTGGTGCTGAACGGGGTTGGTGGAGAGGTAGACCGCCCGGCGTTGTCGTAGTAGACCGCGTGCTCCGGTGGAGAGGGCTATGGAGCTCTCCAAAAAGCTGAGCTGAGGCCTCGGCCACGCCGTTGGCGGCAAATACGGGCATACTCGGCCTCGGCATCGGAGCGGGGAGGCCACGGTTGGCGCTTGACGACCAGGACACCAGTTGCCGCCCAAGAAGACAGCGTAGCAAGTGGGCGCCGAGTGTCCGGACAGCTGCCCCAAATGTTCGTGTAGACAACCAGCTCAAATGGAGGAAGACCGCCTAGGTGGAAGAGCAAGCCGTAGTTAAGCTGTACCCCGAGATAAGCGAAGGAGACGCTTGAGAGCGATGAGGTGGGGCTCCTGGGATCATGCATATGGAGACATAGCTGCTGAACTGCATAGGTGATATCCGGCCAGGTGAAGGTGAGGTAATTGAAGTGCACCAAAAAGACTCCGATATGCAGTGGGATCTATCACTGGGTACCCTCGGCCTCTAACAGCTTGCCCTGTGTATCAAGCTGGAGTGGAGCACAGCTCGCTCCAAGATATCATGAGTACACCGCGGTGAAGAAGTAACCCTGGGGGTGAGGCTCAACAAAGGACCCCGAGGAAGGTGGAGCACACCCGGATCCTTCATAGCGAACTCTGGCGAAGAGAGGGAGGAGATGCGGCGGAGGAGGGACTCACTGGAGGATGTGAGGACAATATCATCAACATAGAGTAGCAGGTACGCGGTCTCAGCTCCATGGTGATAGATAAACAGAAACGTGTCGGACTTGGCCTCCACAAACCCCAGTGTCAATAGGAAAGCAGCAAACCGATGGTTCCACGCCTTGGGGGGGGGCTGTTTGAGGCCATAGAGAGACTTATTGAGCCGACCCGGCACCATGTCGGGCGAAAGAATCAACAAACCCCGCCGGCCGACTGCCGATGGCGTCTCTCGATGAGAAGACCATGCGAGAAAAGCATTCTCAACGTCCAACCGATACACTGCCAGGGCGAGTGAGAGCCGGCGAGAGCACCGTCCGGACGGTTGCCGGCTTGACCACGAAATTTGAAAAGTCTCATCATAGTCGACCCTCGTATGGGCGTGAGTGAAGCAGGAGAACCCAGCGAGCCTTGTACCTCTCGAGAGCGCCATCGGCCAAGGCCATGTGTCCCGGATCCACTTGCTTGTGACGACATTGGAGCCCCCGGTAGGCAGGGGCACCAAATCCCATCGCCCCGGTTGGCAAGGAGTGCCGCAGACTCTTCCATCGCACGGCGCCCGGTGAGGGTCGGACAAGGCCTCATGACGAAGAGGAAGAGGGCTGCAGAGACCCTGCCGCCCCCGGCATCGCCACAAGAGCCCGGGGCTGCAGGGGCTACCCGGCCGCGTGTCGCGTCACCATAGGGTGAACATGATCCGAGTGTCGGTGAAGAAGCGTTGGTGGTACACCGGCCATCCACGACTGAGCGGCCGAGGACCGGACAGCCGCCGGAGTCGGCCGTCGCCCGGCCGGGAAGAGGCCGCTGCGGTGTAGAGGACCCCCGGAGAAGAAGGGGTCACGGGTGGTGACGGGCGGGCGTTGTTGTCCGTGCATGGCGTTGGTAAACGAAGCGCCCGGGTTGGGCGGCGCGCGCACTCCTTGGGCGGATTTCTCCTTTTTGCTCCTCGGCCTACGGGGTATTACGCATCATGCATGGGAATCCTTCCGAATGAACAAAATGTTGAATTGAATCGTACCAGTCTATACTGGGGTTTATTACTCATTTTTGTACTTGCTGTTTTTTTTTCCAATTACTTCTTCAATTGAGAGAAAGAAAGATAGTAAGAATTCTCTTGTCGACTCCATATCCTTGTACGAGTCCACAATCACTACACGAGATGAACCTGGGTTTGGTGAATGGAAGTTGGCCTTAGGTGTAATAGGACTCCCGATTCTGCGATCGTATATCTTGAGGTGCTCCCCGTTGGTTGTTGGACGACGCCGAAATTAGGAGAGCGAGGTTTAATCCAAGACCAGGAAAGCACCAGCTATATCGAAGCCCAATGCCAAGCAAAGCCCTAGACGGAAAGTGAAGAAATTGGCTTCAAGCTTCGCCCTTAACCCAAGATGAGGTTACGCCTTACCCCGACACAAGGTGGGACCCTCCCATTAGGATAATGGGCTTAGTCAGACCAACATAGGTTGTCAACCAAAAAGGAGAAGCTCGCGTTATTGTTGGTTTATGGATAGATTTAGACTTCTTCCCCCTTCCCTTATACGCAAAAGATCGAGAGGGGCCTGAACCAAACCGAGAATGTAAACAGAATTCGACTCACTCTCGTATGGCTCGCCCTCCATAATAATAGAGTTTCTCAAAGAAAACTCTGTTGTTCCGCGTCTTGGACTAACCATCCTTTAGAGGGTATTGTTAAAAGATCCTCGATTCCTAAAGAAATCGATGTAGTAGTGGCTTGATGGAAGCCCAGGCATCCCCCTCCTTACGGTTAAGGGTAATGACTTCAAACCTGGCCAGCTCCTATAGTGTGACGGGCGGTGTGTACAAGGCCCGGGAAGGATTCACCGCCGTATGGCTGACCGGCGATTACGATTCCTGCTTCATGTAGGCGAGTTGCAGCCTGCAATCCGAACTGAGGACGGGTTTTTGGAGTTAGCTCACCCTCGCGAGCCGGTCTAACTGCTGAGAGATAAAAGTGTTTTTCTTTCCCTAAGTCTTCGAGTACACACAGCTATTAAAAGTCTTATGGCCAGCCTATAAAAGAGTATTATCAAAACGATATAATTGTTTATCCGATAATTTAACCAATTGTTTGGTCAAAATGACTAGTTTATCTTCTATAGATGACGGTGCCCTCGATTATTCTGATAGAATGGCACAACAGAACGCAGTACACTTGGTGCCGGAGTCGACGGCCCGGAACCGCGTCGGTGCGGTGGATGGGGCCATCCTAGAAGGTGACCCCTCGATGCCCGGCCAGGGAGCAAGGCTAGGGGTGTCACCGGGCAGCGGCGAGTGGGCACGGTCCCCAGCGAAGAGCACGTGTAGCAAGATACTGCAGGATACAACTATAAAGGTGGCACGACCACCGTGTTATGGGAAACAATGAGGAGAGGTCGATCCGGGATGGAGGTGGGTGTGGTGATTGTGGAGAAGGGAAGACAGACTCATCAAACACCACATAACGAGAGATGAGGACCCGACGAGAGGTAAGGTCAAAGCAAATGGGTACCCCCTTGTGATCCGGGGAGTACCCGAAAAACACGTAGAGTCGATCGGGAGCCGGCTTTGTGCGGAGCGATGGCTATCTTTGTTAGGGTAACACGCACACCCGGCCTCAAGGTGATCGTGATGCAGGGGTACCGAAAAGAGCGTGGTGTGGTGTGGGAGATGGGCAAGCAAATGGAAGGAAGACCATTTAGGAGATAGGTGGCGGTGTGTAAGCTCTCACCCCGTGGCGAGGAAGTGACGCCTCAAAACGTATGGGGCTGCGCATGGTGTCATTGGTGGTGCGAATCATGCGCTCAGCCTTGCTGTTCTGAGATAAGGTATATGGGCAAGACATGCACAACTAGATACCGTGAGAGAGGAAGAAGGCACGAGAGGTGGAGTTATCGAACTCACGGCCATTGTCGCACTGGAGATGGTGAAGCCAAACTGAATGGACACCAAGCGAAAAAGTGGAGAATCGCGGGAAAAGCATCCAACTTGGAACGTAAAGGAAAAATCCACGAATAATGAGAGAAATCATCAACCATCACAAGATAGTACTTATAGTCAGAAATGCTGATGACAGGAGTGTCCATAGGTCGCAATGTACATGATCAAAAATGCGGGCCGCATGAGAACTATGAAAAGGAAGACGAACATGACGGCCCAGTTGGCACACATGACACAAATGCTCATCGTGAGCCCGAGTACATCGAATGTCGGAACTACGACTGAGCTACATCAGGGCATCACGTCCAGCATGGCCGAGGCGCCGGTGCCAAGTAGTGGAAGTAGTGGCGGCGAAAGCAAATTTACAAATCAAACGGCGGAAGGCGAGGTAGACGCCCCGAAGCGGAGAGTGTAAAGGGGCCCCATGCTATCACATCGAGCGAGAGGACGCCGGGAAGCTAAATCCTTCACAGTAAGACCAAAAGAGTCAAACTCCACAGAACAAGAATTGTCAGCTATAAAACGATGAATAGAAAGAAGGTTGTGAACCATCGAAGGTGCAACAAGAACATCAGGAAGACGAAAGGAGCCATGAGAGCCGGTAGCACCCACAGACAGGAAGACACGAACCATTTGCAACCATGATGGACGAAGGGTGAGAGGAAAGAGGGTTAACGGAAAGAGTATACCGGGGTTGGGGGTAGTGTGGTAGGTAGCCCCCGAGTCGGCGATCCACTCTGGGCCGACAGGGGGTGTCAGGCCCATAGTGGTGAAGGTGTGTGCCAAGGCCGCCGGGTCCCAACCGGCAGGTACGAGCGAGGCGCCAAAGAACGCAGGGTGAAACTCAGGGAGCACCAAATGAGCATGGCGGTCGGGCGGGCGAGGCCTCACCACCGAGCCCGGAAGTGGCCACATGGAGATGCGCCTCACCATAGGTTGTGGAAGGATGGCTGGAGCACCTCGTGGCGGCGGTGGGAGCCGTTGGCCTCATTGGCCCACGACCGCCCCCCACGCCCTCCCCGGGCGGCCACCACGACGGCGATCGCCACCCCCCACCCCGCCGCCCCCGGAAGAGGACCAAGGAAGAGACGACGAGTGGCGGGCGGCCGAACGCAGTGGGGGAGTGGCAGCAAGAAGAGGTCGAGGAAGAGGACCCCTGCGGAGAGGGACACACAGCCGGATACCGAGTAAGCTCCCTCCATGACCAGGTTGTCGCACTCGAGGAAGGCCGGAAGGGCCGCCGTCGGGTGATCTAGGTACGGAGGTGGCGGTCGGCCGAGCCCACGAAGGGATGTTGAGGACCAAGATGCGGTCCTCCACGGGCCAGCCAAGGTCACCAAGGGAGTTAGGAAGTGGTAGATATTAGAGACTACTGGCAGCTATAAGCAAGTGGCTTGTGCACAATTTTGACGCTGAATTGGGCAAGCTTGTCATCCCCGGAAGGGGCAACTTCAAAATAAACACAACTGCTATTCATAGGGTAGTAGGGTTGCCTATAGGCAAAGATGAGGTTAAATACAAGTTTAATGGCAGTGCAATCAACTTTATAAATGAGAGGTGCAAATTTGACAATGGAAAGGCTCCTACAATCAGATCAGTAGTACAAAGGCTGAAAGCTAATAAGGAAGCCAATGATGATTATATTTTAGGTGTTGGCTTATGGTTGCTGTGTCAACATTTCTATGTGGGAGCACGGCTTTATGTATCAGCCCCAAATGCTACCCATTATTGGTTAATTTATGCAAAGTAAAGGAACTGAATTGGTGCCAATTTATAATTGTTACTCTCAAAAGTTTTGTGCATAAGATGGATAAAAAAGATGTTGTGCTGGATTATCAATACTTCCTCACCATGAGTCACCTTTTTCACCCATCATGTAAATCAGTATGGCTCTACTTTTTTTTATGTGCATGCTTATGTTCACCTTTTTCTTTCTATTTTTTTTTCCAATATGTATCCCTTTTTAGACACTGTATTTGGATTCATTGGAGGTAGGAAACATAAAAGTCCCTAAAGACCAGCCAAGAATTGCGGCATGGAGCTTGAAACTAATCAACAAGGTTATCAAGTTGGATAGCAACAGAAATGGGACATTTGGGAAGCTTATGTTGGCCTTTTTTATCTTTTTTTATTTTTATATGTTTTGGTACCAAAAAATGTGTAGTTGCAACCCTGATTTTCTTTTCTTTTTCATCTTGTGTGACAGCTCAAAAAATTAGATAATTGAGACATCATTAGGGGATTTGCATGACATTGAAAATTTCTTTTTCGCATAGGGCATCTGCACCAATGTCTCCAAAGGTATGCATAATGTTTCATTTTATTTCACAGGGCAAATATACAAGTATGCAGGACGTAGTTGATTTATACAAATATTCTATATCGGGCAACATTATTGTTTTTCAATTAAGCAGTTGTAGGGTCTTCCATTAGGCAAAATACAGTTATGCATTTAGGCAACAATAGAGATAAGCAAGCATTGGGAACAACAGTCTCTCGCTCACAAGTTATGCATTTTTTTTTGTAGACGCTATGACTTCCTGCTCAGAACCGTAAGTACAAGTGGGCAAATTAGTCAAACAAGTTAAGCAATAATACTATACTGGATTAGGCAAAAATGTCTAACAAGTTATGCAATTTCTTTTTGCTACATGCTATGATTTCCTGTCCAGAACAATAAGTATCAATTGGCAAATTAGTCAAACAAGTTAAGCAATAATACTGTACTGCATTAGGCAAAACTGGCCAACAAGTTATGCATTTTTTGTACATGTTGTGTTGTGCATCATGCAGGTTTTACTTGCCATGCTTATCTATTTTTACTTCTATTTATATTACAGGTGTGATGCCAAATTGCAGCAGCTAATGTGATACAGCTAATGTGATATGTGCAGTGACAAGATGACTACAGGTCAGGCCATCAGGCATTAAATTTTGCAGCAGCTAAATGCATAAAGATGTATGTCTATATGAGTGTTCTAGCAAGAAGAGACATGTGGTACTAATGTAATATGTGCAGTAACAAAATTAGTCATTAAACCTTAGGGGTACAAGTTAGGGTCAGATCTGCTGATCAGTTGGGATCATTTGCTTATTGAGTAGGAACTGCACAGGAACTTGACACTACTAGTAACTACAGAACTTCTTTTGCTTCTATTTTTCTAGCAAAAATAACTGAATTTGCTTGATACAAAGAACCTGATGTTACTAGTAACAAATTTGGACATCTAGTTGGATTTTTTTTTGTGATCATCGTGTATATTTCTGGTGTTTGAGAAGTGGTTGTATTTGTGACAATTGCTACTACTAGTAGCTAAACTTGCTTAACTGTTTTTTGGGGATAAATCGACAATTTTCTGTGGATGTGATTAGCGGGGAACCTGATGGTGGCACCGGCGCCGGCGCCGGCGCCTATGTTGTGTGTTGAAAGGAAAAGGCAATACAGGGTGAGGGTAAGAAGCTTTCAGGCAGGGATGTGTGGGCCTGGCACCTGGTGGGCCTTCTTTTTTGCCCAGGAAGCCTACTTGCCGCCCGAATTGATTTTCGCCTTGTGACGGTTGGCTGGCTATGTTGCCTCTTTCCTAATATGGAGTGTGCATGCGGCCTGCTTAATGCATGCACGGCCGTCATGCGTTAGTCGCTCCCTTATACATTAACCAATACCAGATATGATTTAAGAACTATGAATATCAGAATCAGAATACCATAAATGATCCACAACAAAGCATACAAATTTGAAAAAGATGGTAACCTGTCTACGGTAGTTACGACCTCTGCAGTTCTTGTAGTACAGAAGTAGCATGCACTTGATTGCCATTGCAGCTTGGCGAACCATTGTATCTGGAAGTAACTCATGGTTATACACCAACGTGCTTAGCGTTATGTCAGCTATACCCAGAAAAGACAAATATCTTTGTTTATTTCTAAAAGAATGCTTTCTAAAAGAAATAAATGACAACGAATTGCAATAGGCTCAAGGAAACACAATATCCCGATCAGTTTATGCCATTCAAGCATTACTTATTTTCTTGTACACCATGTTGAAATTATATTAACTGTGTTGTGATTTCATTGAAGAAAATGAATTTGCAAGATTCTACGAGGGCCTGTTTGGTAGAGCTCCACCATCCCAAAAAGCATAGTTTTGAAAGTCGACGATCCCTCCCAGCCTAGGCAAGACTAATCGCTAGTCTATGGGCTGCCACCTGGACTAGGGGGTAGTCGGCCCTCTAGGCGGGCGCACCGCCGAGCTGCTCCCGCCGGCCACGCTCCTCCCCGCCGGCGCCGGGCAAGTGGATCCGCAGGCCGCTCCTCCCCGTTCGCTCCTCCCCACCGGTCACACTACCCCCGACCTGGAAGCTCCTTCCCACCGGTCTCCTCCAATCCTCCCTAAGAGGCAGCCCCCTCCTCTAGTCCTCCCTAAGAGGCAGCCCCAAGGTCAGTCCCCTCCCCTGCTCGCTGTTCCCTTCTCCTGCTCACTGCTCCTCTCCCTGCTTGCTGCTCCCCACCCCTGCTCCTCTCCCCTGATTGAAGGTCGCCTAGAATAACGCCTAGGAACGCCTAGGCTAGCCTAGGCTAGACTAGGCGCTAGGCTAAGGGTCAACGCCTAGATTTCACCTAGCGCCTAGCAAAACTTTGCCAAAAAATGAATTTCAATCTAGGATTCACCTAGATCCACCGTGGAGTAGCTCCATCATGGATCTGGATCCATCGAAGTGTCTGGTACAGCTCCACTGTTTATTTCACTGTCAATCGAGGCCACGTATCAGGGTGAAAAAAGAAAAAACAAAAACAGCTAGAGCTTCTTCATCGTGAACCGTGGGCGGGCACAACGTGTGGAGGGCCTGCCGGGCGGCAATCAGGTGCGTTGCAGGGAAGTAGATGGCTGCCAGCGGAGCTCGCAGTCGTCCATGGTGGGTTCAGCGTGGCAGCTTCGTGATGGAGAGGCCTAACAAGGTCTAGCGCGACAGGAGCGGGGCTGGCCCCTCCGGAAACGCGGCGCGAGGCCCTGCAGGCGAGGCACACGCTGGGCCAGCGTGGTCACAACTCTTAAGGGTAGCCTTAAAGGACACTCGAGCTCCTGTACGTGGACACTCGAGCTCTCATGACCGGTGGGGCGAGGGCTGGCCGACGGGGTGGCATAGCATGGGGCCGGCAGGGGCGCACGCGGGACGCCTGGAACGCCGTAGCTGTAGCTTGCATGCCCGACAGTTCGTGACACGGCCATGGCTGCCTCCCAAGTCACGAGAAGCTCGCTCAGGGTGCTCCCACTGCCGACGGCATGAGGACTTGGCGAGCGTAGGGGGTATCGGCGGCGGGGGCGGAAGTTCTTTGTGGCAGCCGCCGTGGCCGTGGACAATGGACGAGGGGACGAAGCAACGATGGAGGATAGGTGGGGAAGAAGCCAAATAGAACCGAATCATTATTTTTGTGTAACTAGTGGCATTGGTGGGTAACTTTCGCCAACTCCACCAAACTTGGATTTGACGGAGCACCCCTTGAGGTGCTTCACCAATTTGGTGAATCTGGGCTCAGATCCATCCTTTTTGGTTGATCGATCCACGATGAATTAGTGGATTTAGAAGTGTTTGGCAAACAAAAAGGATCTGGGTCTGATTTTGGTGAATCTGAATTTGGTGGATCTCTACCAAACAGACCCTCAGTGGAAAAAATTGATGAGGTGAAAAAAGTCTTTGTGAAAGCGTAAAATAGTACGGTTCTACCTTATAAAATCTTTTTTTCCTCATACACATACCTTATAAAATCTAACAATATGGTTAATAATGAAGGACAAAAAATTAATTACACTAGAGCAGATCAACACTTGGAGAAGTAAATTGTAAGAAAGTTCATTTGCAGTTTCAGCAGTCAATTAAATGCGTTCAATATAACAAAATATTCAGTAGACCAATAGCTAGTCCATAATAAACTAGGGAAAGCCAACTGTATATAGCTTAAAAAATATTTAGCTGTAATACAATTGAGAAACAACATGGCCAAATTCAAGTTAGCGATACCATTGACCATGATCACAAAAATTGCATGCCAGAATGGTGGTATATCTTTTGGAGGAAGCATGAACAATGGTCTGAGAAGATCATCATTCCTGTACCACCAATATACGCCAAACACATGAATCATGAAGATTACTGTAATACCAATGAGTACAGATATTTTTCTCTCGCCCTGTAAAAGCAAGTACGAGTTAGAAATATTAAGATAAATAATAATAACAAGCTATTACATTAACAAATAGATTAGTAACATAAGCATGGCAAGTATATTGAGCAACATGGTACTAACTGGTATAGTGGTAAAACATGACTCAAGATCAACTGATGAGCTGATATATATCGCATTATGTATTTGTTGTTCTAATTTCACAATGGATAGCATAGTAGTGAGGTCACTGAGATGAGAGCATGTTAAGCTGTTTCGATGATGCCTTAGAAAATGCAGTATTTGCTCTGCTTTTCTCTCAGCTACCATTAACTATACAAATTATCAATGGAACATCTCTTTGGTCTTTGCTGCAGATATATTATGACAGTCATTCCAATTGATAAGGTAACAGAGAGGAAAAAAAGGTTGCCTAAGTACACACCTGATATGTCAAATAGTTCATTAAGCTAGTTATAAACATGTATAAAGTAATGCGTCATCATACCTTTAAAGCAGTTTGCTTCCTCAATATATCATTCGACTTGAACATTACCGCAGCAATCCAAATTGTGACAAAGAAACCTGCACACCAAGCAATCCTTCCATTAGTGGGCAGTCAGGCACTCCCAACAACCTTTTCTCGAAAAAAATGAGTGATTGGAAGGATAACTTAGAATTACATGGCCAACTAACCATTCATCAGTGGCAGAAATATGCACTAGCATACTCCCCAAATAAGAAACTACTAAATAAAAAAATATTTTCAGGCTATTGAAAGCAAAAAAAAATGCTCAGGTTGATGCACACTCCATTGAAGCAACACAAAAAAGTAACAAAATTTATTACCCTTAGTTTGACATTCTGACATGCATTTTCCATTCCCCAAAAGAGTAAAAGTTCTTGTTGAAAGAAAGCTGTCCAATAACTCATAATCACATTGCAAGACCCGACAGACATGTTAAATGCCTGGAAAGATATATGCATATGAACTACATTGCAAAGCTAGAAAGAAATGAGCAGATACAAGGAACACCTATTATGATAAATGTAGATGTGCTCCTCCAAGCCATCACTTCAGAGATGCAGAGAAGCTCCATCAGATAAGGAAGGAGAATCAACAATTCCTAACTATACAGAAGCTCCATCAGAACATATTATACTCGGAGGCAGTCTGCAGACTGTCCCAATTAGGACTGATGAACTGCAAGCTAACTTCAAATATTAATAAAGGTGGACTCAGCAGTTAGTGCATTTCTTCGATTACATCTCAAGTTCATAGCAGAAAGTAGCCTAATGAAAAAAAAACATAAGCAAACCAAGTTCTTTGGATTTATAACCAAATTCCTTGTTTCTTTACCAAGTCTTACCACTTGTTAACAACAAACTAGAGTTGCCACAGTGAGGCCGCACAAATGCACAACATTACAGTAGTAGCAAACACAACTTTACAACGAGAGAGACATGAAGCAAACCTTGGAGATGCTGCCGTATGAAGACGACAAGTAGAAGCAGCGAGAACGGCAATATTTGTTCGATCCACCGTGCAACGTGGTGCACGTCATACCGCTGGTACGCGCGGTCCCCGCCCCCGTCCCCCGACGTGACTGCCCCACCACCGTTTGCATCCGTGTCCCCAGAGCCTGCTCCTCTGCCCGCAGCGGACGACTGGTCGACCTCCGAGCCGGCGGTCACCTCGATCAAGTCCTCGGAAGAGGTCCCCGCGGCCGGCCCGCCGGTTGCCTCCATGTCGCCTGGGCCGCCCTGGATCCGGATCGAAACCTCCCCGTCCCCAGCGGTGGCGGCGGCGGCGGAGAGAGGCCATCGACCTCCGACGCCGACAACGGCGACGAGGGTGCCGCGGACGGGTGGTGCGCCGCCGGGGTAGGGCCGGACTGGACGACACCGGAGTACTCAAGGAGGGCCGCGAGGGGGCCTGGAGGAGGCTGGAGGCGGAGAAATTGAGGCCATATCGGCGGAGGCCGGAGGGCGCAACGCCAGCGCTCTGGCTGGGGCCCCGGCGATCGGAGCCTCCAGCCGGTGGGTCCATTGCCGGCGCCGGAGAAACCCTATATCCCGACCTCGCGCGCGGAGCGGGCCCGACGATGCGGAGACAGACCCCTGGAACGGGAAACTGGGGAGATCCCGTTGGCTTTGCTTGGGTTGGTGGTCTCTTGGTTCAGGCATACGCCTTCACCGGATCATGGCATTTTTTTTTTTTCTTGAAAACAGCGGATCATGGCATTGGATCCATTTTGGGCCTGTTTGCTCGAGCCTGTCGGTCAGGCCGAGACTACTGGCCAGAGTCGGTCTAACGTGGCCACGCTATTGTATTTGATTTGATGTGTTATTTAAGCCCGAATTGAGACTATTTATTGAGACTATTTATATTATATTAGTTGAGTGTCTGTACATTACAAGGGAAGTTTAAAAAATCTAATAATGTAAACATACTAGTGAACATGCATGTCGCACGTGCTTATTTAGACAATTTCATTCATAAATGAGAAATTGTATTGAAAATTTTATTTATAGATGAGGAATTATAGTCAATCAAGGTTCTATTTCTATTTAGTTGTTTTATTTCCATGTTATATATATATATATATATATATAGAAATTCCATCCTACTCCTAGGGAGTAGTTACTCCCATGTTTATATCTCTAGATTTAGTATATATATATATATATTTATATATATATATGTATATATATATATATCCATTGATATTTTATTTAATTATTGAAAGCTTTTGAAACCATATTCATCCATTGATATTTCACTGGAAGTTCTAATAGTGCCAAAAATATCAGGGTCAACCCAAAATAAAACTGAAATAAAGTTCCAGTAATTCACCATCGAATCAATACAATCTTTGGCCACTAAATATCACCATTAAACATTTCATGAAAAATATCAAGTATATCATCTTATACATAAAACCTAAAACCCCCAAGTCTGATAACAATTTTCCACATAACAACTCTAGAATTTATAGTGTGTCCGAATACTAATAAAAAAAAATAAATTACAAATCTCACCAATAAAACGTGAGAGAAAAATTTTTAAGCCTAATTAATTCTTCATTAATATATATTTACTGTAGCACCAAATTATCAAATCATAGACTAATTAGATTTAAAAGATTCGTCTCATATTAGTGACAATGTATGAAATTAATTATGTTTTAATCTATATTTAATACTCCATGCATGTGTGTAAATATTCAATGTAACAGGGCAAAACTTTTGCCGTGGGGAAACAAATACCATGCAGTTAGAGATTGAAGAAAAATCTTAATGGGGAAAACAAGAATATCTGCACTGCAATCCAAATTAATCAAATATTTGAATTGAAATCTAACCTTGTGATTTTAGTGCAGCAAATCCATGGATGAAATTTCTAGTGAGCTATCTACCCAATAATATTGCGGCACAGTTTTTTGGTCAACATGCTACTATATTTTCTTTCTATAGTTCCTCTGTCATATGCAAGCAGCAATAAAATGAGATTCAGAAACATATCTCACACAAATAGAAGGTGGGAAATTATCAGGAGATCATTGGGAGCTCATACCTATGTTAAGCCAAAATATCTGCTAGCCATCATAGTGAATTCTAGAGTGGTTCTCTAGTAAAATATCTGCACGCAACCTCTATATTTGGACAGAGGTCAAATGAAATTTCATGTAAATCATTAGTATATCAGTAAAATGGAACAAAAGTTGTTTTCCAACAAGCAGGCATGCAGAATTACCAGGATATACTCAATATATAATGATGGTTATTCCAACCCACACCTCGAGGGCCACTAAGATGCTAATTTAAACAACTAAATGTAGCATGGGATGGGGATGGAACCGTTCGTCGGCGGTGCTGCGGCTGTCAGGATGACTGTCATCTCGAACCCTTCGCCAACAAGGGCGACGTTCATCTTGTATGATGGAACCTCCACGTTCTCCTAGTTGGCTTGAGTCACGGGGATAGAAAAAGGAAATCATTCCTGACCGCCATTGATGAGTCACGTTGGACATGGATTCATCATTGATTGCATAGTCTAAAATCCAATCGGTCGTTGCCCTTCAAATACAACAAGAAGAATTAAATTAAAATGTGTAAAATAGGTGGACGCATATAGGAAACAGAACCAAATTTTCTACCAAGATGCAATACGCAGCAAATCTAAGAGGAAGATATACCCACTTCTTCTGCGAATCGCATCAGGCGATGCTAGCTGTACACCAATCGAAAGCAACTTCTGAAACTCCCTGGCCGCCTCAAATTGCATGCTGCTGTCCAAATTGCATGCTGCTGTCATCCGAGTATAAGCCTGCCAAAAAAATCAGGAAACAAAACAGAACGGAACAAACAAATCCACTGTATAGAACTAAAAGGAAAAAAAACACCAACACCGAACCTAACATCTTCGCAGAGCTGTCGAAAAAATACTTTGAATAATATTAGATCATTGTGTGCTGCAAGAAAAAAGAACAAAAAAATCTCTATGTGTACAATGAACGTCCCTTCGCAAGCTTTCCATCTAAGAAAAATAATAAAGAAGAATTAGAATATTGGATCATTGTGTGCCACTGTGGCTCAAGAAAAAAAAAAAAAAAATCTATATGACTACCTTCACAAGAGAAAAACAATAAAGATTATATTGAAATTAGATCCGTTTATCTATACTATAGAAGAGAAAAAAAAACTATACATCAGTCCCTCCGCAAGCTTTGGATCTAGCATTCTAGCTTCCGTATATATACCAAATCTATACTATAAAAGTCTACCTCTAATTTAGAATTTAATTAGTTAAAGAATTTACCTCTAATTTAAGATTGAATTAATTAAAGAATCAGTGATCATGCAGGCAATCTTATGTGAAAACAACTCTGACATACAAGAGACGATGCCGCACCAGGGCATGTAGGGACTTGTTGGTAGTTGACATCGCACCTGTGGCCAAAGTAGCTGCCTTCAAAGAGCACATGCATGACTCGTTGTTGCTAATTAATAATCCTAGCGTTGGTGATGATTTGATGTTATCCGGGCCGCATGAAGTCCCTGGTCGGGCCGACGTCGACCGGAGATCGGAACTAAGATGGTCATCGGGCACACATGGACGGGATTTGAGAGCTCGAGCCTATCTCCTCGTACTCGTCATCATCCTAGGCCATCGAGCGATCAAAGGACTTATCTGCAGGTGTGCGTTTTTTTAGAAATAGCCTGGCGAAGGTGTTGGCCACCGGTGTGTGGGTGGGTAGGAAAATCAGCGGTGACAAAAAAATACAAGGGAAGTGTAGCTACATGAGAGAAACACGTGTCAACATTTACATTTTTATGGGCTGGGTCCGTTTGTCAGAACACGGCGGTGTTTTAGACGCGTCGGATCCGATCTTAATGTAGATCTAACGGACGAAAATTGAGATGGGTGGGTAGAAAAGATCGGTGATAGTCTATTTTCAATTACTTCGCTCTTTTATAGTATAGATATAGATATATACAATTGTGGCATAAATCAAAACGAAAGGAGCGTAATGAAGCATAGAACTGATGGTAACATTGTCAAAAGACATTAATAACCAAAAAACACCCATAAGAAATCTTAGTGTCATAATAGGTCATTACATAAATAAGACATCTTTATGATTCAACTTTCAATAATTCAAATATCAAATGTATGGATATGGCAAGGCCGTACATTGAAAAAAATATAGGTATACCAATTTGTAGATTTTTACTGTCTTATGTGAACATTTGTAGCTATTTTACAAATATGACCAATTAGACCAAGAATCAATAAGACTCTACTATTTGTTCCCAAAAGATTAACAGTAGTAGAAAAGTAATCTTATCTATATGACCATAATAGCATATTAGTATAACTGTAACTAAAGTAAGCTAAGAAAAAAGGAACAAAGTTGTAACTTAATTGGTACATACCACTCTGCAGTCATACCATCCTCACCGTATCTAAAGTTTGCTAGAGGAAAAACGCTCAACAGTCTTTATAGTATCAAAGATAGCTTTGATAGAGTTTCCTTAAAAGGTAAGACTGTCCATTAATAGAACATGCAGAAGTACTCTAGCAGCCATATATCTTCTACCTAACTAATTTTCTAGTAGAACCTCCAGTGCCATATATGTAACACCCCAGGTGTTAGTCAAGAGCTAAGCAGCGAGATTGAACTTAAGCAATATCTGTTGAGTAATGATAATGAACTTTCTTTCATGTGTCTCACATCACTATCTATCTATAGTGATCCCTAGAAAAGTTTCATGGTGTTTGGAATCAAAAAGCCACATGAAATGATAAGTCACATGTTGCTTGAAATAGCCCTATTAAGTGAATGTGGGCTTACCCAGTAAATCAAATCATGCAACCTTGCTCAAACACCTCTACTTACACTCATAAACAAAAGTCATGAAGGGTTCATATTGAGCAAGTGCCCCGAAAATGCTTCTAAGTGATGTTTGACCTATGTTAACCCTAGAGCACTTTTGTTTGATCGTTTAAGAAATGTAGCTTAGAGAGTTTGCATGGTTGTACACCCTTAATCAAAGTTATAGAGAATTTTTTAAGGAACAAACTTTGTTTAAGGGCCAAATCATGAAAATATGTGCAACATGCTCAAAAAGGGCTCGCAAATCAGACCATAGTGCTGTTTTCAGGATTTCAATACATTCCAAGTCTGAAATCAAGGTCCACGACGTTGACGTCCCGCGTTCTTCAAAATTTGTTAAGCAACATAAGTTGGACCCTAAATAGAGGAAGAGCACGAAAATATGTGCAAATGCTCAAAAATATGTGCAACTGAACAAACTTTGTTTAAGGGCCAAATCATGAAAATATGTGCAACATACTCAAAAAGGGCTCACAAATCAGACCCTAAATTACTAGAGGAAGAGCATATCAAAAGATGGGATCAATCTGACTCAGTTTGACAAGGTTTGACATCCAATTTCGATAGGTATTAATGCGCTGACAGCATCAAGTTCGAGCATCATTATCTCCTAATCTATCACACTAATGGCCGAGTACCCTCAATGGAGTTTGTAGAGCATCAGGAGTAGAGCAAACTTCATTTTGAGCCCATTCACTGATTCAGCCCGTAGCCGGCCCAAAACCACGCCGCAAGCCGTGCCCGCCACGTGCTCGGGAAAATGCGCCAATAGGCGACGCGTGTCCTGGACGTGGCGCCCATGCATAGATCTTGGCATCCACCATTGCCACCTACCCTGCTGCTGACGGCTATTAACGACCAAATTCACCTGTCAACTAACTCCTAAAAGAGGCACATTGGCGATCACTAACATAGACTTAGGGTTTACACTAATGGAATTCCACGAGTTTTGGTGAATCCTTGTCTCTGCAGGTACACATCAAAAAAGCTATCAAAAAGGACCAACATGACAGATTACAAGCACCTCAAATGATGAATTGGAATACACCATTGCGAAGAGCTCGTCGAGACGACCGAAACGGACATATCATTTGCCATTTTTGGAGTTCCGGATGAAAAGATATGAATTCCACCGCGGGGGCTACACTAGAAGACTCCAGAAGGCGCGAGAAGAACCACGGCGAAGCGGAGCGCGAGCGGCCCCGGAGCCAGACCGGCCGGTCTAGCCCCGGACCGGTCGGTCTGCTACAGGGGCTACTCAGGCCTAGCTTCGGCCCACGTACTCCACCGCCTTAGGGTTTCAATCTCAGCTGTCCGCCAAAGTCGGTTTGATCCAAGGGCTCACGTTCATCCCACCGGGCTATAAAAGAAGAGCAGGACCCCCCAGGGCAACATACATTCATTTGTAATTCTCTCAAACCCTAATTGAGAGGTGTCCCTCGAATGGATAACCTCTCTGGGTCCAGCCATCAAGAGAAGATTAGTCCTCTCTAGGATCTAGTTTTTAGATAATTGTTGGCATTTCTAATGTCATTACTAAAAAGCAGAGATAAACCCTACCCCTAGCAACGACACCAGAAATTGTCGGTATATAATTAACTTGTCATTAGCAACTAGCCACTCTTTACTTACTAACATTCCTAAACATGAAGTAGGTTGTCATCCCTAATTATATTGCTAGAAAATTATCATAGATTTACATGTACTAATGTGACTAGGCGTATTAATAAAGATATGAATATGAATATAAACTAAATGGGTTCTCGTAGTTTTACGTATATAATTATACCGTTGTAGCATTTTACCTAGGGAAGTATCCAGGTTGTCAATTTATAATTATACCTCTGGGAAAGCTATGTAATAAACTATCATCTATTATATTGATGAAAAACTATATAGAATGAATAAGTGAAATTACCAATGTCATATACTCTACTCATAGCAGGCAGAGGTCACAAAATAAATATGGATAAATATGGGTGATAGCATAATCATCAAGTATCATAATTAAAGATAATCATCAGAGCATCTTACTAGTCATAATCATAGCTAGCCATTAGATAAATTAGGGAGGTAGGTCTATAACTACGTCAATGAATATCTCTAATTAGTGCAACTACATCTAGTAATCATCGCTAAGTCAACCCAAAATCATCATTGCATGTAAAGAGGCATCAACTAATGAGGGTATTAAGACCTAGGTCACCTCCTTCGCGACCGTGCCCATGCTAGTCCTACATACGAGGGGTGGACTACGGGGAACTAACGTAGTCTGTCACCTACGCAGCACTACCACACGTCCCCGGCATATCGGGGTGCATTCGCAGATAAACAAGACATCTAGATACCACATCTACATATCGCCTATCATCTACCCATTGTACAATTGGATAAACGCTATACGAGCAATTACATGAATTCAATAAGATCGAAGTAACTAAACTAGACATATAATTAAAGTAGACAATGACTACTGCAATTAAGAACATATGAATCTATTAAGAGTAAAGTCTCCCCAATTTGAATAATGAATACAATAAAGTAATTAAGAACTAGATCTATTATCGAACTCTCGCGCCCAAACCAATGCCGGGGGCTCCGGATCCCGATGAAGAACTAGATCTCTTCTACTTCTAATCTAGCTAGCTAATCCTATGAACTAGAAGGCTCTTGATGAACTTGAAGGCTTCTTGATGCTTGACGGCTTGAGGCCTTGATGAATAATGAATTGGCTCTCTCCGGGGGTCTACCCATATATTTATAGTCCTAAGGGATGCGCCGTGCGCCGCAGATCAAACCGACGTAACGTAGGGCTGAGATGCATCCTTGGAGGCAATGGAGGAACATTCCGCAAGGGGGCCGCAACCCTAACCCTAGGGCGCCGCCGGCCCCATGGTAGGGCCGGCCCCCCACCCACCGCGGGGCCGGCCCCCCATTGCTTCAGGTGTCTTCTAGATGGTTCCCGAGTCTTCTCGATCTCCCGTGGGCGGATAAATTTCGTGGTTATTTTGTGCTAGAATCCCTCTTTTCACTTTTCTTTATCCTTTTTCTCTTTATCCTTCTTTCTTATCTTTTACTCCTCTCTTCTTTCTTTCTTCAGTCTTTCTATTTTCTTTTCTTTTCAACTTTTGGTTTAGCATGAATCACACTCCTATCAATCAATATGCTAAACCCACGAGCGCAAGCTTTAGGCCATTAGAATCTTCAGAGCCTATCTTAGCATCTGGTTATGAGCTGCGCCCGTGTTGGGTAGACTTTGTCCAAAAATAATCTTTCTCAAGAGAAGACAATGAAAACCCATACTCACATCTACGAGAGTTCTTAATGAGATGTGCATGCTTTCGCATTGGTGGCATGTCTGATAAGACTCTATGATGGAAGCTTTTTCCATTCTCTCTGACTGGAAAAGCTAAACATTGGTACAATAAAACTGTAGAAAGTATGCAAGGAGATTGGGAATTGCTATGTTCTGAATTTCAATCTAAAATCTTTCCCATCTTTAAGGTTATTGATCTTCGGGAAGAGGTTCTAAACTTTAAACAGCGAGAGGAGGAATCTCTAGAAACATCATGGGATCGTATTATTGGTCTCCTCACTATAGGCCCAAACCTTTCCATTCCAGACTCAGTGTTGTTTCAACACTTTTACCAAGGCCTTAGTAAGGATTCTAAGCAGACCCTTGATATAGTTTCTAGAGGATCTTTTTTTCATGTGACTGCTAGTGAAGCGAGGTCTTTGCTTGAGAAAATTTGTGGAAGGACACCTTGCCCTAGCATTCAATATGAACCCCCTGAGAAAGAGAAGGAATTGTTTCTATGACAAGAGGAAGTTTCGATAGCTAAATCGCACTTATTCCAATCCCAACATTTAGCTATCAGTCCCGAACCATCCAGATCCCAAAATCCACCAAGGGAAGAAGAAATTCAACCTTTGGAGTATAATCTTTTTGGTGTAGATATCGGAAAGAGCCTAAACTTCCTGTCCTATAACAGACCTTCGAGTAAACAAAATTCAAATCCTCTTGAGAAGGAATCTCTTAGAAAACATTTTCTTTGGGAAGAATTCAAGGATGGCATGTCTAATGATGCTATAGAGGGAGAGCCAAGACAATTTGATTCTAACCCTATCTTCTCTTCTTCTATGCCCACATTAGATGTCTTATCTGAACCCATCTTAAAACCCATCCTTGACTCTAAAGAATTCCTTGACTCTTGTTCTCCTGTGTCTCATGATGACCTTAGAGATCCACTAAGATACTTAGAGCATAGGAATCATGATAGACTTGAGGATGACCAAGAAGTACTACAACAATGGTTGGAATGCGTAAAATGGATAGACAAGGAAGAAGCCTTAATAGAATCCAGACTATTAGATTCAAATGATGAACCTATAACTCATCTAAGCCTAGAGGAGGCCATTAATGAGACCAGCTTGAGAGCCACCAATCCTAAGAAAACCTTGGATAATAATATGATTGATGAAAGTCATAGGCATGAAATAAAGGAGACAATATTTTCGCCTATAGACATTTATGTAGAATCACCCTTGAAGATTGGTAAGGAAGATGATATCAATGAGCATAGAAGCTACTACAAAAAGACCTCATCAAAACCATGCTCATATGACACATCTCCTGAATCTCTTAGTCTCTCTACCATGACTACATTCGAGATCTTCAACCCCCTCATACATCCTGTCCATAAAAACTTTAAAAGGGAGGTTGTAGATGCATATATTTATCATAAACATTGCAAGTCTCGATGTGCGGATCTTGAGGTAGGTAGATAAGGATTGGTGTTGGAGGGAAAACCACTTCACCATCTTGAAGTGCGATTCTGACGTTTCCCAACAATGAACCGAGATGTGAGGGTGACCAAACAAGGAAAGCAACGAGAAAAACAAGAGGACCATCAAGAGTCATCTACTCTTCATCACATGGTGTCATCATGCTCCACTAATGAAGGTTAGGTAGAAGGTGACACATCATAAAGGGCATCAGCATAGAATCTTAATCTTCACCGAAAAAGCTAGCTTGGAGAAGAAGCACTCCCATGCATACAACCAAAGAAACTCCAATTGTGTCAACGCTGGAGGAATCAACAAGAAGGGAGAAGTCTAGTCTGGAAGACTTTAAAATCTAAACCCTTGCCGTGAGATAACATCGGTAGTTATCCATATTTACTTTCTTGCATTGCATGAATTATTTTCTCTTTAGCATGTTTGCTTTCCTGCATTAGCATTGCATTGAAAATAACAAAAATCAATATATATTCATCTTGTTAGATAATTCATGCATTATAAAACTTGAAGCCCCATGTGAATAGTTCTATGATGTGTAAAAGTCCGTAGGAGTTTTCACCATGGTGGCATAAAAATAACAAAAATAATCATGCATACATGTTTTATTTCCTGCATAATAAACTAGAAAATCCAAAAATAATCATTGAGCATCTTACTACACTGTATACACTATAACAACCTTTGAAAACCTCTCACAACAGCCAGTCCATGAAATGGCTAACCACTAACTGCTTACCCTAATCCGTTCTACAAGTTTTGGTGTTTTATGAGATGTTTGTTGCAGGATGACTCTGAGAGCTAGTCCATCTAGGAATCTTCATCGACATCACTCAAAGTATACCTTCCCAACACATAGCTAATTACTGTGTTGAGGAAGCAACTTCTTGTTGGATGAGATCGAGATTCCCGGCTACACTTGCTCTTGGAAGCACGAGCTCCACCACGAGGGATGCTCAAATTTTCAATGCTCAACCACGACAACAACCAGCTTTGGGGGGGAAGGCATCCCCTAGTTACCTGTAAGTGTACCTACGCGATTATCGAGTCAGTCATAAAAATAAAAAAATACCAAAAATATGTGAGCACATGAAGGTTCACCATAGTATCATAAGAAAACTTAAAAAATACCAAAAATATATGACACATGAAGGTCCATGCTTCTTAGAGTCTTTAGAGTCTTATATAGTATGAGTCTTAAAAATGTAAAACCCAATAAAAATGTTTGCTTAGAAAGAGTCAATAAATAGGCAAGCCCCGAAGATGATCATTAAAGATGAAAATGATGAAATGCTGCTCTGTCATAACACCTTTGAAGTGCCTAGTTTTTAGACATAAGTTTTCCCGAGTTTTGGCTTTAACTGTTTTGACATGAAGATTTGCTCTGAGCTTGAAACTTGTGGGTTGCATATGCTTGATCTAAGTCTAGGTACTTGATTGATCTGATTGAGAAAGTCTGACTGCTATTTATCTTGTTCTAAGTGACACTAAAGTTCTGGAGATTTATCTTTTGGAAAAAATACAAAACCTTACATGATGAGTTCTTGTATGACAAAGCTTACATTCCCACCAGAGCCAAACATGATGAGATAGGCTAGAAAAACTTCTACATATATGCTGCTTGTCTTGCATGGAGTTTTGTCAACCTCTGTGACCCTTGTGAGAGATTTGTCATACTCTTGAATCAAGATTCACTTACACTCCACCTTTATATGCACTACTCTACACTAGAGTAGGTGCAACAACATGCCATTCCATCTACACCCATCCAAAAATGTTTTGCTCCTACACTAGGAGAGAACTCCAAAAACATTTCCATTAGATAGCCACCCAGTAAATGCTCCATGTTCTTGTTGCTATCTCTCAAAAATCTTGTGTGCCAAAAGGAGTGTTATGAGCTATGCAAAAGTTATCATGAAACAAAAAAAGAGATAAACTAAGGGAGTTGAAAAAATGGACAAGTGTCCAACAGCAATACGTGCATAGATGCATGCCTCCCTAATGAAAAAAAAAAAAATATATATATATATAATAAGATAGCTCATACTCTCTGGCCAAGTTCCAAATTTTAAAAGAGAGATGTGTCTTCGAGGAGCACAGTAGAATTAGGTTCCACCACATATCCACCATATCCATACACTTGCACATCTTGATTCGATTGTATGACTTGTTTCTCCGTGGATCCATTGTTTGACTTGACAACATATGCATTGCAAGTTTGCTCTTTCAAGTTTTCTCCTCACCTATGAGCTCCACATAAGCTTTAGTTATAGGATGAAAAGAAAGGCAACCATCATTACAGCCTTGGTGAGAATCCACAAACACCACAACATACACTGAGAGATTTGAGAGTGTCATACATGGAAAACTCTGAGTTTTATTTAAAAATCTCTAAAAACTCTAGAATGATAGTCGAACAAAGAGCATGAAACATAGTGCTTGGCTGGATCTTTCTGTCTTTCGATTGCTCAAGACCCAAGTAAGAGCTGATAAGTCCCATAGTCAAAGGTAACATGAGTAAGTTTGAAAGTCATTTCGATTATTGCTTAAGCTTGGAGGAGAATTTTTGTCTAAATGCGGTATACTTCGAGGAATTACATCGAGATGGTTACAATGCTTAAACTTATACATATCTTTCAATAGCTTTTCTGAGCTTAGCTTTGCTAAGGGACTAGCAAAGGTTAAGTGTGGGGGTGTTGTTGACGGCTATTAATGACCAAATTTACCCGTCAACTAACTCCTAAAAGAGGCACATTGGCGATCACCAACATAGACTTAGGGTTTATACTAATGGAATTCCACGAGTTTTGGTGAATCCTTGTCTCTGCAGGTACACATCAAAAAAGCTATAAAAAAGGACCAACATGACAGATTACAAGCACCTCAAATGATGAATTGGAATGCACCATTGCGAAGAGCTCGTCGAGACGACCGAAACGGACATATCATTTGCCATTTTTAGCGTTCCGGATGAAAAGATATGAATTCCACCGCGGGGGCTACACTAGAAGACTCCAGAAGGCGCGAGAAGACACCACGGTGAAGCGGAGTGTGAGCGCCCCCGAGCCGCACCGGCCGGTTCCGGCCCCGACCGGCCGGTGCCTGCTACAGGGGCCACTCAGGCCCAGCTTCGGCCCACGTACTCCACCGCCTTAGGGTTTCAATCTCAGCCGTCCGCCAAAGTCGGTTTGATCCAAGGGCTCACGTTCATCCCACCGGGCTATAAAAGAAGGGCAGGACCCCCATGGCAACACACATTCATTTGTAATTCTCTTAAACCCTAATTGAGAAGTGTCCCTCGAATGGATAACCTCTCTAGGGCCAGTCATCAAGAGAAGATTAGTCCTCTCTAGGATCTAGTCTTTAGATAATAGTGAGATGGAGAGTGAGGGAAGAGTTAGGAGGGAGGTGCTGGCCTTTTTGGTGCCCTCTATGGGCTTGTACCTTGGCGGGATCAAGCTCCACTTGAGCTTGCTCCTGGGATTTCTCTGGTTATCAACTTCTAATGCGAGTAAGTTCTATGCCTTTATTGTTTATCTGGATCACGACTCTCTTTGAGTGCTTTATTCCTGTTCTAGAGGAATTAGAGTATTATCGTAGGTGTAAGCATGGTGCTTAGGCTTAGGATAATCGTGGATGCACCCTATATTCTGGTGGTAGTCAGGAGTGACAGCCCTGTTATCTACCTCCCGTCTATAGGCCAAGTAGGACGCGGTTGCTAAGGAGATCTACATCCTATGTCGGTGTCCCTCCTTATGTAATGTCCCAAGTTAGCAATATAAGACATAGGCTTTCCCAAGTTAGAAGAAGTGAACCATAGTTATCCTCTCTACTCTCCTATTATCATCAACCTTGATTGCTGCTCTCAACCACATTAACTGCCGCCCTAGTTCTACCCTAGTTCTACTCTAATCTAGTGTCTATCTTCACCTTATTGCTACCCCTAGTTAAGTTAGACCGTAGTTGATCTCACACGTTTCTCAGTGGAATGAAACCTGGAATACTCTGGGATAAAGCTACAACGGTATCCGTGCGCTTGCGGATCATTCAGTGGGCATTAACAGATATTAACAAGCTTTTTGGCGCCGTTGCTGGGGATAGGAATTTATCTCTATTTTTGGTAGCGACGTTAAGAAGTGTCAACAAGCTTTTTGGCACCGTTGCCGGGGATAGGGATTTATCTCTATTTTTGGTAGCGATGTTAAGAAGTGTCAACAGCTGCCTTCCCTGGTGTGCTTGTGGAGGGCTAGAGCCCCTCAGCTCACTCTTCCTCCACTCTCCCTCGCTCTCTCTGGCTCCTCCCTCGCTCGCCCTCGCCAGAACGCGGGGCGCGCGCGATGCCACCGCCATGGCCGCCATTGCTGAGCCAACAAAGCTTCCTGCTACTCCACCGTTCGCCCTCCTGTGCACCTCCTTTGCCTGAGCCAACATCGCATCATCTCCACCGAATTGTACCGCCCCTCCCCGCGCCTCTCTTCCGCCAGTCGAGTCATTGGAAGGCGCCGTCGCAGGAGCTCTCTCCGCCGAGGTCGCTGTTCGTTGTGGCCAGGAGGTCTCGGTCCGTCTTCGGCCAAGTTGCGAGAGCGCCCATGAGGCCACGCGAGCCCTATGAGGCCGCAGGACCTCTCCCCAGCGGCCGACATGGCTTCCGCCCGCGAGAAATCGGCACCCCTAACCTCCTTGACCTGTCTCTGCATAAGGAAGAGGAAGGAGGAGCTCGGGCTCGAATTTGGTAAACACTAGGGGGTTTCCTGCAAAGTCCATGACTCACGTGAATAGTACTCCCTCCGTCTCAAATTATAGTTCTTTTGACTTTTTTGACCTCAAGTTTGACCACTCGTCTTATTCAAAAAATTTGTGCAATTATAGTTAAATTTAAGTTATTCTTGAAGAACTTTTATTTGTAAATCAAGACACAACAAAAAGATATGAAATTTTGCATAATTTTTTGAATAAGATGAGTGGTCAAACTTGGGGTGGAAAAAGTCAAATGAACTACAATTTGGGACGGATGGAGTATCAAATAGTTCCCGAAATCTGCAGGGGGCTGAGTGCAAGTTTGTTTTTCCTTTTATGCTTTATTTCGGCTGAAACTTTGATAAATCATAGTAAATCATAGAAATATCATAAAATAGCAAATGAGGACTTTTTAGAATTCTTGTGAGTATATCTATAAAGTGGTGTGATAATATTGCACGGTTTAGTAAAAATTATGTGCAGTAAAAATAGATCTTTGCTAATCTAGGGTTTGCTCTTGCTAAATTGATATCTAAAGTTGTGGTGCTCCATTTGATTTGAAATTTTGGTGGTTGGCTACTGATGCTATGTATATGCTGTGATAAAAATTTAAGATTTATTGGATGCAGTATGACTAAGTTATTAATTTATCTTGGTTGATGTCTAGTAAATGGATTTAATTAGTTTATAATTGAAACAAAAATGTAAAAATAGAAAATATGGCCCCATTACCTTTGCATGACATTGTTGTGACCTTTGGATGCTTAACATGACTATGTGTTTATAGAAAATCTTGAGTTTTAGATTTAACTTGCTCTCACATGGTTTATTGTATTAGCAGTTTGTCTTTTTTTTTATAGAGGTTGCTATACTTATTCAAATGATATGAAATTTGAACAGTAGACTATTGGGTATGTATATAAGCTACTGTAATTTTATTAGAATTTACTGTGCACTTTGATATGTGTTCCATATATGCTCCTTATTCCACTTAGTTATATAAATAAATGGAAAAGGATATGCAAATAATTTATTTAGGAGTGTTCATCATATTTTCTGGTGTTTATTCAAAAATTTTCAACTGTTAGTAACATTGTTTGTGCCCAATTTGATGTTTGAAATATAAGTGAAATATTATTTGCTCTATTTATTCCATTTGGAGGCTTTTAAGAGTGTTTCTAGAACTTTGATGATTACACCTTGTTAATGATGCTTGCTGTAAAACTTGTCTATAACAAAGTTGTAGATAACCTACATATCTAGCTTGTGTTAAATTTTCATAGCTATAGCTTCTATAGTTTGAGAGTTATGGCTATGTAACTTTCAGCTTCAGAAATGGCTTCTCTGCAATTTCTAGACCTGATCCTGTACATGTGTAATTTCTACCTGCTAAACTTGTGAATCATGCTTTGATAATTAAAGATGAATTGTATACAATTTCATAAGCTTTCCAGATTATCTTGTTTCAATTCATTTGAAGTTGTAGAACTCTAGATATGGTTTATTTACTCCGCTGCTACGTGTATGTCCAGAATTGAATTGATTCTAGTTCTAGTTGTTTGCTTTGTGTGTTGCTATGTGTGACTCATGCCTTTATTGATGGTTAAGTAAAATACCTGAGAGATTGTGATATTAGTGTCATATTTGATATGTTTGTTATCTTTATGTTTGGCATGATTATGAATAGCTTGCTCTCTAATGTGCGTCGTCATCTAGTGTAACTTTGCACTTGTATTGCTTATTGTTTATGATGCATTGTCTATTGCACTTCCATATGTTCATACATATGCATTATACATCTCATCTAGTTACGCTAGATGAACTATATGAAGGACAAGATGTTGGAGTCCCGAAGATGGTGCAAACTAATTTAACTGACTTTGGATCATATTCCAGACAAGCTCCGGAGCATTCTAAGTCTCCTACCCTTTTATAAAATGCAACTGAGTACTTATATTTATTGCATTAAGTTATAGGAGTTTATTGGAAACAATTGTTGTATATATATCCTCTCCTTGTCTAGCAAATTATACCTTGAATCCTATTTAGGTTCAGGAATTGAGATAAATGTTTAGTCATGCTTAGACCGGTAGAAGTCGGGTGATTTCCATCCGCGAGATATAGGATGTTACGCGTCTCTGGTCATGGTTGGCTATATGTGCTATCATGGAAAATAACCATGTGATAAATTAAAAGAAGACCGGGCAGAGACAGTGGACCGTGTCTAGTCGCTTAAGGACTGGAAGCGTTGTCCTTGGTCATGTTGAACGCACCCCAATACATAGTTGGCCGGACCCGAGTGTCTGACCGCGAAGCCGATAGCTCAACTCAAGATGGGAACACGGGGGGTGGTTAGACAATTCACAGGAAGAAGCATACTAGACCAAGGGCAAACATGTATAATTGATCCTAGCGGCGTCCTTGGGTTATCATGGTTGGACATCCTGGCTACCGACTTTCTAGTTTTGCTGAGGCGAGAATCGGGCCCGCGCCTGAGTTGTACCAAGGGTAACCTAAGGCGACTCTGATCCAGTCTGCCTAGGTGTGTGTTGGAAATACCCCCTGAGCTCAGTAGGAATCGATTCAAATCGCCGTCTCTCCCGGATAGTGAGAACTTGACTATTGCCTCTAGCTTCATAGAACTCACTAAATAATGATGGTTCTAATATTGATGATGATCATAATGATGATAATATTGATAGCTGGAATAAACTTGATATGGTTATTAATGTTTGTAAATAATCAAGTGATTGCTTAATACGTATGCTAATCTAGATGAAAGGTTGATTAATAATAACCTACTTTTTGCTAGTATAATAAAATATTGCTCTCATATCACTTATGCTTTTATGCAAAATGTTGTCAAGCTAGCCTCACCTACATAAAGCCTTACATACCCTTGGTGTCACTTTATTTTTGATTTATGACGGGTAAGTCTAGCTGAGTACATTCTCGTACTCAGGGTTTATTCCCACTTGTTGTAGGTTGTGATGTATCATGGCTGCTACAATAATTGGATGGCTTCTACCATAGTGGTGGAGTATGATCATGGGCATGATCCTTCTTATCTTTCTTGTCTCTAATAGTTTTATTGGATTGACCTTGGTACTTGCATGTATTTTGATGTTAAATTTCATATTACTTTGCTTTCGCTACTTTTGAACTTATGTTGTAATAATTATTTTGCACTCGATGTATGTTGAACTATTTGTGAAAATGATGTAACATTTGACTTATTTTATTGAATCAAGATGATCTTGGCTTATACGTTCGTTGGTTTGAAGTCCATGATTTCAAAGTGGACTACCGAATTATATGGGCTCAAGCGTGAAAATTTAGTTACTTCGATGATTATTTTTATACTTGTGCTCTTATAATTTGGACGGTTCTGTTATAATATATATAGGACTGCTAGCAACACCAATCAATTTCTGACCTGCACAAAGTTGAGAAACTTATTAGTTAGCATCGTCAAACCTGCAACTAGTGAAAGAGTCATAGAGATTACTCAAGAGCATCATCTAGTATTAAACTAGATGCAACTTTTTTCTAGCCAGAGAACAACATCTAGTAACCTCAAGTAAATATGTTTCAATAAAAAATTTAACAAATATAGCAACCAGGTCATACCATAAATTCTAAATAGCCAGTCAATAAAATATAAAAAATAAAAAGTCTATTTTCTGTGACACCAAAATGCATCATTAGAATGTGTCACAAAAGGATGCAGGAGGAGCATCACAATGTTGGACATCAGATGGGTGGATATAGTAAGAACAGTCGAATGGCGACATCGAAGTTCAATTTGATCTGAAGAATCATATGCACATCTAAAGTTCAATTGGATCTCAAGGATCATACGCATAGAGCAACTGGGAAACAATACTCAAACAATGAAGTTCACTTGGAATAATTCAAGTTTGTGTGACCTGCAGATAAATTAAATGTTCTTTCCCAATAAAAAGGATAGATTAGTAGTTTGTCTAACCTACAAGCTAGGACTCTTGCCAGCTGGGCCATTTGTGGTGGTATGCCGAAACTATGCTCATTGTGCCTCGACTTTTCTGTGGAACGAAGTTGTAAGAACCGAACTCCAACCGTTGCGAAGAACCATCTACCCCGCTGACCTTCTTTCAAACAGTTGGGCCTCGTAGTATTGCACGAAAGTAATCACATCCAATTCGCTCCCCATCATTTTTAGAGCCACGTGAAAACCCCGAGCCGAGCAAAGGTGTTGGGAGTAAGTTGGTGGATCTGAATGTCAAACGTCTCCAATGCCTCACAAACAAAATGTTTACAAGGAAAGCGAAGACAACCCATAGGCAAATCCTTCAAAATCACAACTTCATATGGTTCCGGCACAGGCATCGTCTCACGTCCGAGGGCGCATTAGGCTTCGCGAGCATTCGAGCTTAACAACCCTTCCACAACAAACGCATCAAGATCATGCTTGGTAACATAGGAACGACCAAGGTGATAGTAGGGAAGCAGAGCGCCCGGGCGAATATTCAGTGCCTTCACCAGCCTCCTCATCATCCAGCACAAAAACTTCCACATCCTTTTCGCCCGAAGGTTCCGCAACCCGACGGCTAGACTCAGGATTATCCAACCTAGCACCGGGAGTCCCACGGGACTGAACCTGACACGAAGACAACTCAGCAGATGAATTTTTGACATTTCCAGAAGTTGAGCTGTTGTTCCTAGAATCACTTTGATCACTTCTCCCAGAGTTGTCATTGTCCGAACTTGCCATTAAGAAAAACGCACAGAATTGATGGATCTATGGGATGTTTCATAGTAAGAGAACCTTAATCAAAAGATGTAAAAATGTGAGTAGGCCCCTGTTGATGGTCCTTAATGCCTATTTTATACCATTAACTATTGCTCAATATAACATGATATCAACCATAAAGCATAGTTGTAGGTTTTGATTCTAACAAGTTCCACGAGTTTTTGGTGTTCTCACTTGTGTTGCGTGAGTATGCAATTTTCCATCAAATAAAAGTATCTTAAATAGGGAATTGGACAGCACCATTGCGACGGGCTCGTCGAGACGATCGAAACGAACATATCATTTGCTATATTTGGAGTTCGAAGTCAAAAGATATCAATTCTACACCGAAACCAACACTAGAAGGCTCTAGAAGGCACCAGAAGATGACGTACCGAAGGTGGGGCCCACCTGCTATAGGGTGGGGCCGCCCGGCCCCACCTCGGGGCCGGCCGGCGCTCCACAGAGCCCATTCGGGGCCCGCTTTGACGGAGGGCCTCCTACCGCCTTAGGGTTTGTATATCCACCGTTGCCGAAGTCGAATTAGTCCCACATCGCCTGTCCAGAAGAGGTGGAGGCTTTTCTAGACTATAAATAAAGAGGTCGACCCCCCTCTCTAAGGGCACCACATTATTATGGAGATGTAGAGACGTCCCTCGAATGGATGACCTCTCATCTCTAGAGAATTAGGGGCAGACTTTTCAATGTAGTAGATTAGTTCTAGTTGAGAGTTAGGGAGAGCGGTGCTACGCCCGGGTTCCGGAGGAGTCTTCGGAGGAGTCATTAGAGTTTTAGTATGTCTTTGTATTTATTCTTTGTAAGACTTATGCTTTAATATAGTTTATCTTCTCTATTTACTTTTATGCATTACATTTAATTGGCTAGTATAGTTGTTATACTTTAGCATAGGATCTCTGCCTGTATTAGGTGCTCTAGTTATTATATGTGATTAGAGTAGTAATCGTTAGTGTAGACATGGAGTCTAGGCTATAGGTTACCTGAGATTGCACCCAGTCCAACATATAGTTGTGGTAGCCCCAGGTGGTGACAACGACGGCCGGCGTATTCCAACATGTTAGGGTTGGTGTTTGTAGGACCGTAGTTAGAGCTTCCTAGTCCCTTTCTCACCCCTTTCCGTGACTAGTGTTCTGATGTCCCGAAGTGTTATTGTGTTATTGCTTTACCTTCCATAAATCTGTTGTTATAGAACCCAAGTAATAGAGAAGTATTTAGGAACCTTGAACTCTCCGTTGTCCTCTCACTTTAGCTATTTACTCTTTTATCATAGAATTCTCCCGTGTGTGTCATTATGCATAACTCCTATCATTTACCCTTTACCCCTACTCTAGTCTAGTTGGTGTACTAAGTTAGTAGATACATGATGGTGAACTATCAATGTCTTTATCCATTGTTTCCCAAGTGGTAAAATATAAATAACGATACCTGGAATACTCCCGTAAAATGCTACAATGGTTTTTTGTGCGCTTGCGGAATCCTTCATATTTTAGTTGTGCATAAGAAATACCAACAAGCATTTTTTGGCGCCGTTGTTTGGGGATAGGGATTTATCTCTATTTCTAGTAGCGACGTTAGAAATGTCAACAGCCCCTGCACAATAAACAAAAAATGTGCGAAAATTTGGAGAAACAAGCCGAAGAACACTCACTAGAACAAGCAACGAAAGCAGAGCGCGAAGGACCAAAGCGAAGACGATGCGCGAGGAGGCTCCGAAAAGTGCGGACAGCAACGGCAGGCGGCGTAGGAGGAAATGACCCAGGCAGCCATGAGGGGGTCTTCTTATAAGCCCTCGGGAGCTGTTCCCGAAAACCACGGGAACACGAGCGGGCGTCTCCCCACAGGGAGACACGTCACCCCAAACAGCGCACCTGAAGAAAAAAAAGAGGGGGCGGGTTTAGAGACAAAGGACAAGCCTTCCTCATATTTCGCCACCCAGCCCTTCTCTTTGATGGAGCCTTTCGCACGAACAACCCCCTCGCCCTAGAGTGCCAGGTTCAAGCGAGCACGGCAGATGCGCCTGGCCATGGCGGCCAGCCGCGTCTCCCGAGGGACTTGTGTTGGGGGAAAACTGATGAGGGACATCAATTGGATAATTCTTGAAACATCTACTTAGTTCATGAAAGCTCACCATAACAAAAGAAAATTTGGATTTTGCTACTAAGAAGAGAAAGTCAATCTGAATTTCATCTCTAATACATGTATGATATGTATCATGCTAGAAAATACTAGACTATTCTACAAGTTGTTCTAGTTGTCCATGAGTAGTATGTAAGTTGATATGACTGGACTCTTAGTTGTCATCTAGTTGTCTAATATGAGTTGTTGT